>CATIWO010152454.1:0-14068 GCA_949673435.1 Macaranga tanarius | reverse complement strand
ATTGCATTGTTTAGTTAGTTTTTAGTTAATATAGTTAGTTTTGTTATTTTACTTTAATTTAAGTTTTTTTGTGTTAAATAGGTAATTTTTGTTTAGATTGTGGTTGTAGGGTGCATTTGAGAAGAGATGAAGATAGGGCTTAAAGATAAGGATAAGATTGAGGCTTAAAGTTTGAATCATCTTCGCAGTAGTGCACATGGCCATCCGGAAGCCCATATTTTGGTGTGCATGCCCATGCGCTTGCCCATGCCTGAATTGAAGAGGAATCAGTCACCAGTACACATGGCCATGCTCATGCCCATATGTCTGCACACGCCCAAGCGCACGGCCATACCTGATTTGGAGATTTCAGAGTTATTTTGATGTATGGGCGTGTTCAAATGTTTTGTACCTATGCATAATGATGTGGTAGCTATTTAAAAGTAGATTTTCAGCTGGAGTTTGGTTAGATAAGAGCTCATCTTTTAGGCCTATGATTAAATAGAGTTAGATAGAGGTTAGATTACCTTTTCTCACTAGGATACTTAGTCCTTTAAATAGAACCTTTTATTTTTCATTTGAGGAGAGCTTCTCCTTAGCTTTAGTTCTGGTTTTTAGTTTTCTTTTCCTTTAGTTCTGCATAATACATTTTTATTTTGGTTTTGTTTGGTAGAAGAGATACTTGGCTTGATGTTAGAAGAGCAAGGCTTCCTTACGTCATTTGGAAGGGGGTTTTTCTTGTATCTCATTTTTATTTCATTATGTTCAGAATGATTTTCATTTCTTATTTGTTTTTTTTTAGTTTTAATATGAGTAGCATACTTTTTAGAGTTCTTATTCTGAATTGACCATGTGCTTATTGTGATTCATACTAGGTTGCTAGATCTATTTCATTGGTTGTTGTTGAGCTTAATGTCATTTTAGGACTGATCACCCTAGAATTGTATTGACACTATAGGCTTAATCGAGAGATAGGTTATGTAGGAAATGGCAATGACCTATTGGTTGCTTAGTTAGTTGAGAGACAATTAAGTGATTCAATATTGATTAAAGGTTGTGTTTAAAATTGGAATTAAAAGACATTAGGTTGGTGAGAGCCGGTAAACTTAGTATTGATTAATCTCTAATTAATTATAGATTTATCTGAGAGGAAAATCTATTGTTTTTAAAATCCCTTCAAAATAAATTAGAGCTAGTGTAGACCTAATTGTGTAATCAAACCTTTGAAATGGTCCAATTGAGAATAAGAACCCTAGTTTTTAATATTTGTTGAATTCGAATTTACTTTAGCTTGTTTTGGTTTTAGTTTTAAAAAAATCTAAACTCTATTTCGTTGTCTAAACAATCAAAGATTGTGAGTATTGCAGTATTCAACCTATAATCCCTGTGGGATGATATCTTTATTTACTACTTGATACGATTCTGTACGCTTGCGAATAAGTACACATCAATATATATATATATATATATATATATATATATATATATATATACACACACACACACACACACTATGTATATCTCAAGCTGAAAAAAAAAGAAAAAAAAAAGAGTGAGTATTTTTGCAAGAAAATACCTAGTGAGTGAATAGAGTACAACGTTAAAAAAATAAATAAAATATGATAGGTTATGTAATGAACAGTGAATAGCATGATAGGAATAAATCCAGAGACAAGAATAAACATAAAATAATATTATGCTGAACCTTTAATCATTTTCTCTCAGCTCCTTATATAATAATTAAATAAAATTTTATTTCATTTGCGAGTATTATTTGATAATGTTACAATATATGATTTTCAATGTTATGTTTATAAATTCTAAATTTATTTTAAGGATCTATTTTTATAAATATCTCAAAATACTAGTCACACTTACGAGCAACAGGAACATAATATAGGAGCACAGGAACACAGGTGCGCAAGTGCACAGATGTGTAGGTTGCTATCAATGTGGTGAGTACCATTCGGCACATCAAAGATTTAATACATTTGTATACATATAAGTAATACCACATGGATTTGCACCAAATGTATAAATGAATCTCAAACGCTCTCCACAAGACAATAATCATAATATTGGTCAACATAAATCTCAATTCCGTCAATTCATAAACATACCGTACTTAAAGTATGAATTATTTCTTTTACTCATGTGAGCTACTGTGTCTCAGAACAGTCTTATATCTTATAGAACCTAGTTGTATCCCAAGCATGATCTCATTATAACCTTTCCTGTCACATGAACATGTGCTCTTATATATATAATTACATTTTATTATTATTATTATTTTCACTTATTTTATTCATTTATAACTATTATTATTATTATTATTATTATTGTTGTTGTTGTTGTTGTTGTTGTTGTTGTTGTTGTAGTTGTTGGGTCCGATAGGCTGCTCAAGAGGGGGGTGAATTGAGCTCTTTTTGAAAAATGGTATAAAACTTGAAAAGCCAATTTTAACAAAAACTAGCACAGTGGAGGTTTTGAAAAGCTATTTATCAGAGCTATCAGATCTGGGTAAAAACTTAATTAAAAATGATATCAGAGCTGAATATTGAAAAAGTGGAAAAGATCTACTAAATGAGTAAAACTAATATTTTTGGATTTTTCAATAAGAAATCAGAACAAATACATAAAGGAAAACAGTGCAATCATAGAAGTTAGTTTTCAAGTAGGAACTCAGTTGAAAATAAATCAATAGTAAAAATGAGAACCAGAAATAATTGTGAACATACATGAAAACAAAAATAAGGAGCAAAGAGATGAGAAATTAGACACAATGATTTTATCGCGGTTTGGCTACCTACCTACATCCACTCCTTGAGGCACTCCTTAAGATTTTCTTTCAATCGCAGTCTCTTTTAATGGGAAAGAGATAAGCCTTGGAGTACAGTCCTATCTACAACTACCCTATTGCTAGAACTACCCTAGAATCCAATTTTCAAACAGATTCAGAAACTATTCCCTATCTGGTTTTCAAACAACTCCAGAAAAACTGCAACCCACTAGTTTTCGTACAGAACCAGAAAACTGCTCCTCACTACTAGTTTTGCATATCAACTAGGAAACTTACACCGCAAGCTTACCAATAGATGCTTGAGGACCTTCTTCACTTGATTACAAAATATTTTCAATGTTTTTCTCTCAGAAATCACTCAAGAAGATACAAATGAATCCTATAAGCATTTGAGAGAGCAAATGAGCAATGTATGAAGTGCAATGCAAAACTACTCTACAATGTAATGCTCTCTGCCCTTTACTGAAAATAGAATGACCTATTTATACTAAGGGCATAGCTGAAAAATGATATCATTTGAACCAATCATAAAATTATTTCGATAAAGACAAATCGTGCTCTACTGCCAAAATACATTGTGCATGGCTTGTGTAAGAGTGAGTGCAATGTAGAAGTGTGTATTGTGCTACTTTTTCTCCAGAAATGACAAGAGACAGAGAGACAGGTGTCACAGAGCTATTTGTTCTACTGATGTACAAAATTAGCTCGACTGCAGAAAATGCTTCTTTGTCTTTTTAGCCAAAAATGGAAATAAAGTACAGAGCTTGAAAACCATTTCATTTATAAGATGAACGATGCAGATTTGCTCTCAAGTACTTTTCACACATAAAGCTAATTTTATCAATTACTAAAATACCCTTCAGCATATTGCATTTGGGCTCCATGGGTTTTTGCACTTGACAACTCAACTTCACTCTTACCATTTGTGTTCACACTTGATAGTTACGTTCACACACATATTTACCATTTTCTCACCAATTTTCTTATGGTCATATATCTTGATTTAAATACATCAGTAACAATATTATTTTTATCATTTTTATTACTCATCAAAATCAGGCTTAGAAATTAGGCTCAGGTTGAACCTTTGCACCAATCTCCCCCTTTTTGATGATGACAAAACTTAATAAAAATAACTTATTTTCAAAAGATAAGCACATTTAACACAAATATGTACAAATAGACATATGCAAAAAATAGTATGCAATATGAAAAATTTATGAAACTGATTTTATTATAAAATAACTTTTCTCCCCTTGAATTTATGCCGATAAATTTATTAGACAATCAATTTTCATTAATCTCTTTGAAGAAAATGATAAGGTAAGATACAAATTGATCAAACCAGAAGTGAAAGATATATCAGAGCAATGAGAAATAAAAACACACACCAAACGAGAATCAAACGAAAAGATATAGATTTATCGAGCTAAGAACAAAACAAATTAGCCTGCAGTTCATACAAAAAGAGACTAATAAAAACTATAGGACATAGACTAAAAAAAATGCTAATACTTAATACTAATTCTACTCTCCCTTTTTTTCATCAGTCAAAAAGAAAGTAATAAAGGAGAGTAGCAACTGTAGTCTAAACCAAAAAAAATTAAGAGTCTAGAGTTAAAAATAAAGTAAGCACATACTTAAATAAGAAACTAATATTGTTATTTAGAAGCATAAAAAGTCTTAAGCTGTTGGATCTGAGGATGGTTTCAGTGTTTATCGGGTTACTCGATGGGTAGGTGGAATTTATTTCTTTTGAGCTTCGTGTTTGAGCTTGTAACCGGGTTTAGGTTTCATCTGTTCACCTTGGTCAGCATCCTTGGACCGCACTGTCTCTTCTTTCTTTGACAAAGCAACTGAAGCAGAAGGGAGAGGACGATCGAGAAGAACCCTGTAAAGATCAGCCAAACTAGCTTCATATTCATCAACAAACTTGTCAAAACCAGCTTGGCAGTTGTCTATCAAGGCTTAGAATCTTGTTGCTGCAGAAGATAGAAACTGTCTTGCTATTTTGAGCTTTACTTCATCCTTTGTCATTTCACTCTTTAGCTGTTCAGACGGTTCCTTAGCAGAATCTTTCATTGCTGGCTCATCTTCTATCGGCTTGTTAGCCTATTTTTCAGCACTTTCAGCTTCCAACTATTCCTCGGTATTTTGCTCAGTGGCTTCCTCAACCTCTTCCTTTTCAAACACTTTTTCTTCTTCTATTGGCTTTTCTTGTACAACATTCAGAATATCTTGGATTACAGTATCCACTTCTTCTTCAGAATTAGCTTCAGAGCTCTTCTTTTTCTCTATATCTTCATCTTTTTTCGAGCTGGATTTTTTAGACTCTAGCTTCTTAGTGCCTCCTGATATTGTAATTTCATCTTTAGACTTGTCTTCTTTGCTTTGTTTCTTCCTTGGACTCTTTTTTATTTTAAATCTTTGACGGGCTCTCTTCCTGATTTTGTCATAAAGCTTGTCGGGATCCACTCTTATTTCAAAATCAGAATCAGCTTCAGTCTCTTCTTCAGTAATTGCTTTTCCTTTAGCTTTTTGCCTCATATTTGCATTAGGGATGGTGGTAGAACTAGCTGGAGCAGAAACTTTCTTTTTTTCTTCCTTCTTCTCGAGTTTTTCTTTCTTGATAGGTTTCAACTTTTTCTTGGGATCAGCTTCAACTTTCTTGATTTCCTCCTTTTTTACTTCTACTTCTTCAATCTCTGTGATTTTTGACTTAGACTTGATCTTTAGCACAAATGACTTTGAGATTACTTTAAATTTCTCTATCTTCTTAAAGGTTTCATCACTTAAATCAACTTCTAAAAACTTGAAGAGCTTTATTAAAATCATGGTATATGGCAACCCTTTAGATTTTATCAGGCTCGTCATTAGACCCATAATCAAATAACACAGATTAAAGCTTTTCTTTCTGATCAAATGCCACATTATGCACAACTCAACAATATTCACATAATCAAGGCTACCCAGTTTTGGTGCTAAAAAGCAAGTAATGAACTTGTGCACAATTCTCAAATCTTGAGAGAGAGAGGCAGAACTTACATTCTCAGTGGCTTTGATTTCAGGGTTTCCATAAACTTTCTTTTTGAATTCTTCTTCATCAAAGCTTTTGATTTTCTTCAAATCAGCTTTCTTTACGAGTCTTGCACCGCGATTCGGAATGTCGAAGGCTTCACAGATGGTTTCCAGAGAAACAGTGTACTTTTCTCCTTTTAGAACAACTTTAAATTCTCCTGAATCGATTTCTTTTACTAACCCATAAAACTGACGAACCGGATTTTCATACACATCTTCCTTGATTTTCATCAAGCTGGTCCATTATTGAGCCGAGAACCACTCTTTCAGGGAAAAATCAGAAGTTTTGAAAAATTCCCAGTCGATTATATTTGGAGGAATCAATTTGTTATGGGAAATCTTCAACTCAATCCCTTTTGACTTTTTCTCACTTTTTTTATCTTCATCTTTTTCTGGGACTGTTTTGGAGATTCAGTTTCTACTTCTTTAAAATTCTTTCTCTTTTTGCTTGAATCACTCATCTTGGTAAGAAGAGATTGCTTTCCTTGGATTTCTTAAAGAATAAACAAATCAGAATAGAGAGCAGAGTTTTAAGTTTAGAGAAAAAATGAATATGGGTTTGAAAGGGAAGAGATAGTGGGTATTTAATGAGAAGAAGATTCATAATAATCGTTGGATAAAAAGGTGTTTTACGCTATTATCCAGCAAACACAACCTTTCCAGTTTCCAAAAAAAATTAACTTTTTATTCAAATGCATACCTATCCTATTTTCTCTCTAAGGCACGTAACATTTCCTTTTTAGGCTAACGTATCAATTGTTTGAAAACTAATAACTGACATAATTTTCAAAAAGAGCATGTGTGTCTTTTCCAAAGAGGCATGGTCACGAGAAAATATCGCTACTCTAATTTTTCAACATGCTACTGTACCCAATCGATTTAATTCAAAAAGAAATTAATGGAGGCTGATAATCTTTCTTATTTAAGACAATTAATTCAGGAAGGGGAAAAATTTTTTTAAAAAAAAGCTTTAAAAAAAATTATGCATCCAGATCAATAACTCCTAACTTTATTCTAATTTTTCAAAAATGATCTTCACTTAAAGGCTTTGTGAAAATGTCAGCAAGTTGCATGTCAGTAGGCATAAAAATCAGCTTGATGTCACCATTCAACACATAATCTCTTATGAAATGATGCCTAATTTCCATATGTTTAGTCCTAGAATGCATGACAGGATTCTTGAATAAATTGATTACACTTGTATTATCACAATAGATAGGAATTTGAGAGTACCTCATTCAATAATCTTCTAGTTCTTGTTTTATCTAAAGAATTTGTACAACACAACTTCCAGCAGCGATGTATTCAGCTTCAGTGGTTGATAATGCCACTGGAGTCTTTTTGTGCTGAACCATGCGACTAATCTGCTGCCAAGAAATTGACAAATTCCATATGTGCTTTTCCTATCCATTCTACTTCGTGCAAAATCAGTATCACTATATCCCACAAGATCAAAGGATGTATCTTTAGGGTACCATAGGCCTAGACCTTGGGTTCCCACTAGATACCTGAAAATCCTTTTCACAACTATCAGGTGAGATTCCTTAGGATTTACTTAAAAACGTGCACATAAATAGACACTAAAATAAATATCAGGTTGACTAGTAGTAAGTTAAAGTAATGATCCAATCATACCTCTATACATCTTATTGTTTACATGTTTACCTTTTTCATCTTTGTCTGATTTTATTATGGAGCTCATTGGTGTTCTGCAGATTTTAGCATCAAATAGCTTGAATTTCTTCAGCATTTCTTTCACATACTTGGACTGATTCAAAAAGATACCATCCTTACACTATCTGATTTGTAATCCTAAAAAGAAATTCAGTTCCCCCATCATGCTCATCTCAAATTCATTCTTCATCAAATCTGAGAATTCTTTGTATAAGCTTTCTTTGGTTGCTCCAAAAATAATATCATCCACATAAATCTAGACAATCAAAATATGTTTAGTCTAATTTTTTGTGAAAAGAGTCTTGTCCACTTTGCCTCTTATAAATCCATTTTCTAGCAAAAACTTGATTAGCCTTTCATACTAAGCTCTAGGAGCTTGTTTCAGACCATACAATGCTTTTGTTAATCTATACACATAGTTGGGCTTATCATGTATCTCAAAACCAGGAGGCTAATTCATATAGACTTCTTCATTGAGATACCCATTCAAGAAGGTGCTTTTAACATCCATCTGAAATAGCTTGAAGTTTCTGTGGCAGGCAAATACACACAATATTCGAATCGCTTCAAGTCTAGCCACAGGTGCAAAAGTCTCGTCAAAATCAATTCCCTCTTCTTGGCTGTAACCTTTGGCAACTAGTCTAGCCTTATTCCAAACAACGTTCCCATGATCATCAAGTTTATTTTTAAAGACCTACTTAGTTCCAATGATAGTGTGATATTTAGGATTTGGGACTAATTTTCAGACATTGTTTCTTTCAAACTGATTTAGCTCTTCTTGCATGGCCATGATCCAATTTTCATCTTCTTGTGCTTCCTCTATGCTCTTTGGCTCTATTATTGACACAAAGGCTATGTTACCCATCATCTTTATGATACTACTTCTTGTGGCCATTTTGTCGGATGGATTGGTCAGCATATTCCCCTTGGAGTGGTATTTGTGATATCTCCATTCCTTGGGTAGA
The DNA here is from genome assembly GCA_949673435.1 of Macaranga tanarius. Taxonomy (NCBI): domain Eukaryota; kingdom Viridiplantae; phylum Streptophyta; class Magnoliopsida; order Malpighiales; family Euphorbiaceae; genus Macaranga; species Macaranga tanarius. The sequence goes on along the minus strand of CATIWO010152454.1, from coordinate 5,572 downwards.
TCAAGATGTAGGAGTTGCTGATCATTCTATCTTTCTTCAATTTGGTTTTCTTTTTCAGGTTGATTTTCATTCCTTGGCAACCTTCCTTCTGTCAAGTCTGACTGTCCTTCCAGATTAGCTTCAACATTCTCTCTTAGAGCAGATTCTTTCTCTTAAGTTTGTTCATTAATCTTTTCAGCTGGTTCAGATGTGGAACTTTCAGTACCTATAAGAAAATCATCTACAACATCTCTACTTGGTAGAGTTTGGTTAGTTTCCTTAAAGACAATATAATATAGATTCTTCAACAATAAGAGTTCTTTTGTTGAAAACTCTGAAGGCTCTACTATGACCATAATAACCTAGAAAAATTCCCTCATCTGATTTTACATCAAATTTGGCTAGCTGATCTTTCTTGTTATTATGAATAAAGCATTTACAACCAAACATCTTAAAATAACTTATGTTAGGCTTTTTACCTTTCCACAGCTCATAGGGTGTCTTTTTTAAGGAGGGTCTTACCAAAGCTCTATTCAAGATGTAGCATGATGTATTTATGGCTTTGGCCTATAAATACTTTGGTAAATTAGCTTCACTAAGCATTGTGCGTGCCATCTCTTGCAAGGTTCTGTTCTTTCTTTCCACAACTCCATTCTGCTGGGGAGTTTTTGGAGCTAAAAAATTATGATTGATTCCAAACTCATCACATAGCTCTTTAAACTATTTGTTTTTGAATTCTTAACCATGATCACTTTGAAGACTTATGATATTGTATCCTTTCTGATTTTGAAGCTTTCTACAAAGACTAGCAAATTTATTAAATGCCTTTTCCTTTTTTGCTAGGAAAAGGGTCCAAGTATATCTAGTATAATCATCCACTATAACAAATGCATATGACTTGCCTCCTAAACTAGATGGTGTGACAGGACCAAATAAATTAAGATGCAATAGTTCAAGTGGTTTGCTAGTTGAGATCATACCTTTAGATTTGAATGAAGACCTTGTTTGTTTGCGTAGTTAACAAGCATCACAAACAGTGCCTTTTTCAAATTTTAGCTTTGGCAGACCTTTCACAAGCTCATTTTTGGAAAGCTTAGAAATTAGATTCATACTTGTATGACCTAATCTTTTATGCCACAGCCAAATGTCTTCCTCAATAGTTGCCAAACATAAATCAGATGCACAGTATAAATTTTCAAAATCAACCAAGTATACATTTTCAAATCTATCACCAACAAATAGAGTCTGATTATCATGCATATCTTGAACTTTATAGTGAGTAAGTTCAAAGATAACTCTCCTATTCTTATTACACAACTGACTGACACTGATTAGATTAAACTTCAAACCTTTAACCAATGATACTTCTTTGATGGAAGGATTAGCTCTACCTGTTCCGATGCCAACTATCTTTCATTTGATGTTATCTCCAAAACTAACGGATCCCCTATTTTTTAGCTTTAGTTGGGTGAACTTTAACTTGTCACCCGTTATATGCCTAGAGCAAGCACTATCTATGTACCATTTTTCTCAAACACACTTGCTCTTGAGGCAGACCTACAAGGGATTAGTTAGTTTTAGGTTTCTAAACTAATTTGGGTCCTGATGGGTTAGTCTTAGAAAACAACTTAGTACCTTTTGGTAACCAGACAAATTTAGCTTTAGAAAAGCCTTTCTTATAAGCACATAATTTTGAGACATGTCCTTTACGATTGCAATAAAAGCATGTCAGATGTGTGTGACTTGAAGAGATCTCTTTAACAAAGTAAGAGTCATATTTTCTATTTTTCATAAATCCAGTAAAGCCTGAAAACCATTAATTTCCTAATAAAATATCAAGATTTTGTCTTCCTCTTGTGAATCTTTCAAGATCATTGGTTAAACTCTCAATTTTCTTTTATAGATTATCATTAGTTCTCATCAGAAATGTATTTCTTTTAGTGATCATACCAAGCTCATTCTTCAGAAATCTAATTTCAGAAGAGGCAGTATTTAAACATTCATATGCATGAGCAAACCAATTTCGTGCGTATTTTCCTTTTTCTTTCAAATCATCGAATTCAGCTTGTGAGGCTCTAGAAAAAATAGTTTCAACTTTATCATTAAGAAGTTTCTCATTTTCTAGCTTAACAGATTTGAGTTCCTTCTTAAGCTTTTTGTATTTTTTTAAAAGGTTTTTCAATTCAATGTACAGTTTATCAAATGCACTGCCTAAATCATCATCAAAAATAAAATTAGAAGATTATACCTCTTATGTGAGCACTTTCAGGGAATTAGTTTCAGATCCTGATTCCTTCATTTCAGGTTGACTCAATTCTTCATCTTTAAATGCCATCAGACAGACGTTTGCAACTTTATTTATCTTCTCTTCTTCTCCTGAGCTTGAACTTTCGTTGTTGCTCCACGTTACAGCCATAGCTTTCTCAGCTTTGGTTTTATTGGACTTCTTTTTCAGTTTTGGGCAATCAGCCTTGTAGTGTCCAGGCTTGTTGCATTCAAAATAAATCACTTCTTATTTTTCCTTTTTTTGTAGAGAATTGGCTTTGGGGTTGAACATCTTTTTGATGTTATTCCTGTAGCTTCTTCTACCTTTCTGGTACATTCTTTTGAATCTCCTTGTGAACAGTGCAAGATCATCATCGTCTTCTGAGCTAGTTAAGCTTTCACTGCTTGAGCTGACATTGAGGGCTAGATCACTTCTCTTCTTTTTGTTACTAGTTATTTCCTTTTCTTTATTTCTCATCATCATTTCATGCGTTAGTAGTGAACCGACAAGCTCATTATATGAATATTCCTTCAAATTTTTAGCTTCACAGAGGACCGTGACTTTTGTCTCCCATCTTTCTAGTAGAGATCTAAAAATCTTCTTCACCATTTCTTCTTCAGAGATTTCCTTTCCAGGATTTTTGAGTGAATTCACTATTTCAAAAAATCTTGAACTCATTGAAGAAATAGTCTCATCCGGTTTCATTAAAAATAGCTCATAATCTCTCCACAGCAAGTTGATCTTTGACTCCTTAACCTAATTTATTCCTTCGTAGGTGACTTCCAGTTTGTCCCACACTTGCTTCACTGATATACAAGTTGAGATTCTATTGTACTCATTTACATTCAATGCACAATGAAGCATGTTAAGTGCTTTTGCATTCAGTTGGATCTTTTTCCAGTCATCATCAGAGTAATCAGCTTCTGCGATAGTGATTTTCTTGCCATCAGGTTGAGTTTTGGTTGGAACAATTGGTCCAGCAACAATAACTCTTCAGCAATTAATATCAGCAGCCTACACAAAATTTCTCATTCTGTTTTTCCAATAAGCATAGTTAGTTGCATTAAAAAGAAGAGGACGAGTGATGGAATTTCCCTTAGGTAATCATAATGCACTATAGACAGCATTAGAACTACTAGCAGCCATTTTGGATCTCTTAAAGGTGTTAACCTTAGAAATAGTTTTAGAGACCTGCTCTGACACCAAGTGTTGGGTTCGATAGGCTGCTCAAGAGGGGGGGGTGAATTGAGCTCTTTTTGAAAAATGGTATAAAATTTGAAAATCCAATTTAAAAAAAAAAACTAGCATAGCGGATGTTTTGAAAAGCTATTTATCAGAGCTATCAAATATGGGTGAAAAACTCAATTAAAAATGATATTAGAGCTGAATATTGAAAAAGTGGAAAAGATCTATTAACTGAGTAAAACTAATACTTTTGGATTTTTTAATAAGAAATCAGAACAAATACATGAAGAAAAACAGTACAATCATGGAAGCTAGTTTTCAAGCCGGAACTCAGTTGAAAATAAATCAACAATAAAAATCAGAACTAGAAATAATTGTGAATATGCATAAAACCAAAGATAAGGAGCAAAGAGATGAGAAATTAGACACAGCGATTTTATCGTGGTTCGGCTACCTACCTACATCCACTCCTTGAGGCACTCTTCAAGATTTTCTCTCAATCTCAGTCTCTTTTAACGGGCAAGAGATAAGCTTTGGAGTACAGTCCTATCCACAACTACCCTATTTCTAGAACTACCCCAAAAATTTATTTTCAAATAGATTCAAAAACTGTTCCCTATCTGGTTTTCAAACAGCTCCAAAAAAACTGCAACCCATTGGTTTTCGCACAGAACCAGAAAGCTGCTCCTCACCACTAGTTTTATAGATCAACTAGGAAACTTACACCGCAAGATTATCAATAGGTGCTTGAAAACCTTCTTCACTTGATTACAAAATATTTTCAATGTTTTTCTCTCAGAAATCACTCAAGAATATACAAATGAATCCTATAAGCACTTAAAAGAGAAAATGAGCAATGTATGAAGTGCAATGCAAAATGACTCTATAATGTAATACTCTCTACCCTTTACTAACAACAGAATGACCTATTTATACTAAGGGCTGAGCTAAAAAGTGATATTATTTGAACTAATCACAAAATTATTTTAATAAAGACAAATCATGCGCTACTGCCAAAATACGTTGTGCATGGCTTGTGTAAAAGTGAGTGCAATGCAGAAGTGTGTGTTGTGCTGCTTTATCTCCAAAAATGATAAGAGACAGAAAGACATGTATCACAGAGCTATTTGTTATACTGATGTACAAAATTAGCCCGACTGCAGAAAATGTTTCTGTCTTTTTAGCCAAAAATGGAAATAAAGTATAGAGCTTGAAAACCATTTTATTTATGAGATGAACGGTGTAGATTTGCTCTTAAGTACTTTTCACATATAAAGCTACTTTTATTAATTACTGAAATACCCTTCAGCATCTTGCATTTGGGCTCCATGGGCTTTTGCACTTGACAACTCAACTTTACTCTTTACCATTTGCATTCACACTTGATAGTAGTGTTCACACACATATTTACCATTTTCTTATCAATTTACTTGATGTCATATATCTTGTTTAAACACATTAGCAACAATATTATTTTTATCATTTTTGTTACTCATCAAAATCAGACTTAGAAATTAGGCTCAAGTTGAACCTTTGCAACAATTATTATTATTATTATTATTATTATTATTATTATTATTATTATTATTATTATTATTATTATTATTATTACTACCATCTTAATTTTATTTATTTATATTTTAAAAAATTCACATTGTTAATTATTGTGTATAGATTTAGTTTAATTATTTATATCTTTAAGCTTACCTTTGAGCCTTGTTATTTGTTAGTATAATATTACTAATTAGTGTCTCAATTAAATATTTGGAAGTTCCCACTTTACTTTTTTGTGTTATGAACCAATTCTCATAAGGTTCTAATCTTAAAAGTGAACATTTAAATCAATTGAGATTGTTTTGTTTTTGGCAAAATGTGCCTACCATAAACAATTGAATATAGATTCCATTACAAGAAGCTTCTATTGGGTTTTTAATGTTTTATTATTTATTTATTTATTTTCAACAAATGCTATCTCAGCTGCCACTTCCAACGCAGGACCAAATATCTTGCCTCTCATCTATCATTTACTTAAATTTTCTTATTATTATTATTATCATTATTATTATTATTATTATTATTATTATTATTATTATTATTATTATTATTATTATTATTATTATTATTATTATTATTATTATTCTT
>CATIWO010152247.1:0-16987 GCA_949673435.1 Macaranga tanarius | reverse complement strand
AGAAGAGGTGTTGGCTGGAGGTCGCCGGAACAAGAAATCCACCGCCGGAAGTAAGCTACTGAAACTTCAGAGGCTTGCTGTAAAAGATACAGGCCTCTCCACTAAATTCTGACACCACCAGCATGTAGAGAAGGTTGAGAAATATCATTGGTTAAAATTTTGTGGTGATCGGAGGTGTTTTGGGTGGTGAACGAAGAAGGAAAGGTTCAGGCGCTACAGTGAAATGTGCAGAGGAGTTCAGGGACTAATCCGAAATTCTGTAGCTGATCTATAAAGAGAAGAAGACTGGTAAATTACCACTCAGATACCCGCATTTTTGACAAAAATGCACTTCAGTCCTCCCTCTTTAATTCTTACAAAAAGATCCCAACAACTAAATGACTTAACTCTAAAACTACATATAGTTGTTGGCACTTAAATGAGTTAACTTTAAAACCTCATATAACTGCTGACATTTAAATGAGTTAACTCTAAAACTATAAATTTATACTGAAACTCGTCAACGGGTTGTAGTGATATTTGAAAAATAGTTGTAACCCGACATTGGGTTAAAGTGAAATTACAGAATTTGCTATAACCCGATTTTGGGTTTATGCATAATTATATCAACATTAACAAGAAGGTAATATTATTAATAATATTCTAATAAGAAAATTCAGGTTATTACAATTTATTTGAATTGTTAGTTTCAATTATTGAGTATATGAATCAAATTATGTAAAATTATTAGTTTTATTCATAAATATAACTTATATACTCAATAATCTAAACTAACAATTCAAATAAAAATTAAAATTTAAAGTTAAAAAGAGAATTTACTTGGTTAATTTTTTTATTCACTATAAATGTTTGAAGTTTTTTTTTTAAGAATAAATGTTTTAAGTTAGTATTTAAGTAAAGATATTTTAAAAATTGAAGTAATTAATTGTTATTTGATTAAAATTTTAATTAGATTAAAAAGTTAAAATTAGCTATTTTATATTTTTTTAAAAATATTTTTAATAAAATTATCATTTTAATAGTCAATTAATGATAATTTTAATATAAATTCTATTAATTGTTATTTGATTAACATTTTAATTAGATTAAAAAGTTAAAATTAGCTATTTTATATTTTTATTAAAATATTTTTAATAAAATTATCATTTTTATAGTCAATTAATGATAATTTTAATATAAATTCTATTAAATATTAGTTTAATAATAAAATATATATTGTAAATTTTAGGGGCAATTAGTATAATATATTCAAATAGAGGGGGCAAATAGTACAATATATTCAAATAGAGGGGGCAAATAGTATTTACTTGATAATGTCATTTGATTTAACGAAAATTGTGACAAAAAATTTGACGAAATAGATAAATAATATAATTATACAAAATAGAAGGGGGCGATAATATAAATTTTAAATGTTAGAGACCAAGTAGTATAATATATCAAACCACATGGGGTAAATAGTAATTCCCCCTAATTAAAATACTAATTAAGTTCTTAAAATTTTAATTTTTAGCCAATTAAGCTTTTATTTTTAAATTTTTTACTAAATTATTAAATTTTTAAAATATATATTCTTGTATTAATTTTTTATCTAGTTAAAAATATAGTTCATTGATTTCTAATAAATTTATATTAATAAAGAAATATATAATTTTCAGAAATAGTTTTAAAAAATATGTAAATTAAAATTTAATTTAAATATATTTGATAGACATTTAATATATTTTAAAATATTTTAATTAGTCATTAACATTTATATACCTAACTAACAGATTTGTGATTTCACAAATTTACAATTCTAATTAAATTGGGAGAATGATCAATTTTATCCTAAACTTTGGGCTAAATATTATCAATTGAATCCTACCTTTAAAGTTATTTCAATTTGCTCCTTCAACTTTACAAATTGTATCAATTCTATGCAATTTTATTTTGAAGGATATAGTTATATTTTTAAAAATTAATTTTGGACCCTATAGAATAAATTTGACACTATTCAATTTTTTCTTTTTTAAGAAATAAAATAAAATTTTTAAAAATATTCTCAAGTCTTAATCTTACTATTTTAATTTTATATGAAATTTTAATTTTTTATGTATTAATGAAAATAATAACCAAAAATGATAAAAAGTTATAACTTGTGAATCAATTTATTATATAAACTAATATTAATAAAAAAAATAAAAAACACAAAGTATATAAGTACTTTTAATTATTATACTATAAATAGTAGTAAAATTTTAATTTTAAAATTTTTACATTTTTTAGAAAAATCAAATATTTTTAATATTTTTTACTAATATTTTTAGTATCTCAAAATTATCTCCTTTTTTTTCATTTTATACTTTTTTTGTTTGACCACTATTAAAAATTTTTTAAATAATATATTTGAAAGTTTAGAGGTGAATGTTAAAGTATTTAGAATATAAGGTTTTTTAATGAAAAATTTAAAAATTTATGAAAATATTTATAAATCAATTTTTAGATTTATGTTGAGAAAGGTAAAATTAGAATTTAAATTTATATTTTTTATATTTTATATTTTCTTGTAATAAAAAAGAGGATAAAAAATTAATAAGTATCAAATTTAATTCATAGGGATCTAAAAGTAATTTTAAAAATACAATTAGATCCTTCAAATAGAATTAGATAGAATTTAAACAATTTATAAAGTTAAAGGAGCAAATTGAATTAACTTTCAAATTAGGATTTAATTGATAATTGGCCTAAAGTTTAAGATAGAACTGATCATTTTCCCAATTAAATATTTTGTAATTAATACAACTTTTTAATACATAATAAATTTAAAGTTTAAATCTTGATTAATTAAAACAAAAAAAATTAATATATAAAAATTATATTAACTAAAATATTTTTTTTACCAACCAAATATTGTATAATTAATTATACAACCCTAAATCTACAAAAATTCATGCATATAATTAAGACGTAAATTCCATAATTTATTTAATTTTTCTATTAATTAGCAAAATTGAAAATGGTTAAAACATTATTCAACAATGTTTATTAATTTCAACCAAATTAAAAGTTTTAATTTATAACTAAATGACTTACATATAAATTAGATAATAAAATAATGAAAAATATATATTATTTAATTTTTAATAATTTTAGTTAGATTGATAATAAAAAGAGGAAATTTCAAAAAATAGCATATTTGATCATGCTTCTTTCAGACTTAATTTTTACGTTTTCAATTTTGATCTAATTTCTTTTATCTTTCAAAAATGACTTTATCCCAACTGACATTGTAGCACCCTCCAGGTACCACATACACGTATTCCCAATTGAAAAACAACACATGGCATAAGAAAATTTTTCAAATACTATTGTTATATACATAAATATAAGTTTATACAAAGTACATAGCATATATTACATAAATATACAAAAACAATATGATTTCTTTACAAAATTCCTAATGCCCAAAATGGTACATGCTCATGAGGATGAAGATGTCGACACTAAGCACGCTGATGACCCACCTTAGCTCACACTAAACTACACTTCAAGCTTTCTGCCAAAGCAACACCTCAAGCCAGGCTATCTATTACCTGAAAACTACAATTGTAAATGAATGAGCTTGCGACTCAATAAGCAATTATTAAGATAAGCATATATATAATTCTCCTCAAAAACTAATGAAGGAAAATATATAATTAACTTGCTACACATCAAACTATAAGAAAATAACATAAACATTAAGCTAATATCATGTTAAAATTTCACTGGAGTGCATTGGAATGAAGTTCGATGCTCAAAAATTCAAAGAAGCAAGCCAGGACAGGAGGCTTGCCGACTCGAGCCATGGTGCCGAGTCGTGACAGCAACCGCTGGTGCCGACTTGGCCCTTGATGCCAAGTCGTGCCTGAGTTGGTGCCGAGTCGGGACAGAGAACTCTGGTGCCAACTCGGGCCTTGGTGCCAATTCGTGCCATTCCTCCCCGAGCCAAGCCAAGACTCGTGCCGGTGTGCCGAGTTGTCATGCTCCTAAGGCATTCCCTCTTTACACATTGACTCCTCTCACATGGCCGTGTTCAATAACCTACACAACATCCAAAATACCACAAAAAGATATCCAAACACCAAATCTCAATTGTTGGTGTCACAAATACATTAATTACACCATTCCAAACAATATCCTCTCATTCAATCCACATTCAACATATATGTAAATATAATGCAACAATGCATATTTATGCAAGTTAGTATCCAGCCGGAGTTCTCAACACACGTCACACGTTTCACACAAAGCTCACTTTTTTTTCATATTTTTTATATACAAGTGGCCACATCCGAGACTCTCTGCCTAGCTCAGTCTCAGTTTCATATTCAGTTGAGGCTCTCTGCCCAGCTGAGTCTCCATTATCACACGTTTTCCTCACATTCCTCACATCAATCATTATGCATATATTTTCATCATTCTCACAACATTATTTATATCACCATACCACATTAAGTGGCTAGCACACATAGGTGCCAATATTCATAATTCACCATAATATATTCTCAATCAAACATGCAATATTCTCACAAATATAATATACAATACCAATATCATTCTTGCCACCATGCATGAATGGCATACACCAACCAAATATAGTCAAATAATTATAGTTTCATGAAAATCACATATATATGCATTATATTAACAATTACTTACCAACAAGCTTCAACTCTTTCTCAAATAAAAGCTCTCCTCTATTGAGTAGGGCCTCCTCTATCTCTTCCACTTTCTATACATAATTATATACCAATTCAACAAGCAAGTATTTCAATTCACCCTAAACTCACAAAGTGCAATTAAATGCTCAAAGGTTCAATATAATCTAAAGATGCACATACAAATCCAATAACCCTCAAATTGCTATTGAAGCTAGGATTATGTGTTTACAACCAATTCCAATTAGAATTACCCAATTCGAACAAGTATGGAATTAATTATGGATTTTAGAATCCATTCGGTCAAAACAGAGCATCAATATGAGCAGTAAAATATCTGGCCCTAATTGCCCCTCTTAACAATAAAATCAGTCCAAACTTAAAATATAGAAAATGTAGAGAACTTTTTGCAGTTTCCAAAGAGTATCCAACCATGCTCAAATCAGAGCTCTATAGCTCAAGTTATGATAAAAATAAGAGGACTGAAAAATAGATAAACAGGACCCGAATTTTTCCAAAATCACAACTCAACATAAATCTATCAACAACACAAAGAAAAACTTACCTAGGAATGGCAACGGGGCGGATCGGGGGCGGATTATGGTATTCCCGTCCCCGCCCCGCAACTTGTATATTTTCCCCGACCCCGCTCCATAACCCGTCGGGGTATAAAAATCATCTCCCATCCCCGCCCCGTTGAAAAACTAACATACCCCGCCCCGCTCCGTTACATTAAATCATTATTAATTTTTTTTGTTTGATTTGTATTCTATTATAATTTAATAAATAACACAAATAATCTATATAAATTTCAACACCCATAAATATAATTTAATACATCATAAATATATATATATATCTATATATATATATATATATATATATATATATATATATATATATATATACTATTAACAAGTTCATAACAAAATACAATTAATATATAATCCACTATATTTTTACAACTATTTTTGGTCCAAAATATAGAATTCATAATACTATAATTTTACCATTTTTGCAACTAATATATATATATATATATATATATATAATTTAACTATAAATAATTGATATAAAATATTAGTGTATATATATATATATAATGTATAAATATAATTTTACTATATATATATATATATATCGGGTCGGGTTCGGGGCAGAGTACGGGGCGGGTATATTAAATACTGACCCCACCCCATCCCCGATAATTTTAATTTTGGGTTACCCCGTAACCCAATCCGAAACCCGGTCAAATGTTGAAAAACCCGTCCCGTTCGGGTTGGGTCGGGTCGGTACCCTGCGGGTTCGGACTTTTTTGCCATCCCTAAACTTACCAATTAATGCTTCAATGAAAATAAGACCTTCTATGGCTTCCTAAGGCAATGAATTGCTAGCTTGAACAAGATCACAAGCTCTCTAAAAATCACTCAAGAACTTACTCTCTTCTTCTTCTCCAAAATCTCTACACAACTCACACACATATACATATACACCCACTAGCCAATCAAAACTCTCCAAATGCCTCCCTAAGGTCTTCTTTAATAATTGCCCAACTAACTAATAAATCCATATTTATCACCAAATAACACTAATATAATAATAATAACAATAATAATATATTCTAATTAAAAATAACCAAATATCTCCACAATATCTACTTAGCCCCTTAATGACATGAAATAAATTCACAATAGCCCAAAACTTTCTATTGCGACTATTAACTCCAAACTTACCTTACAATATAGTCCCTTTCTACAACACATGCACAATCTCAAACTCAAATGAAGTCTACTAACTATTATACATAAAATACAATACATACGTCATAATTACGTATGCTAAAGGGCGGGTGTTATATTTCTCCCCCCTTGAGAAAATTTCATCCCCGAAATTAATTACTCACCATCTTTCAGAAATAAATACGGGTATTTCTGTTTCATCTGTTCTTCCACTTTCCATGTAGATTCTTTCGATGAATGGTGGCTCCATTTCACTTTCATTTTTGGTATCTCTTTATTTCTCAATTACTTCACCTTCCGATCTAAAATCTATATTGATGTGACTCAGGTCTGATCGGTATCATCTTAGCATCAACAAGTGAAACACGTCATGAATGGAAGATAATTCTCTCCGAAGAACCAATTTATATGCTCTCTCGATGATCTCATAAGGTCCCACATATCTTGGACTCAGTTTTCCATATTTGCGAAATCTCAAAATTTCCTTCCATGGCAATACTTTCTCCCCAACATTATATTCTATTTTCCGGCGATGTCTATTCGTATAACTCTTCTAGTGATCTTGGGCTGCTTTTAAGCATTTTTTTACCGCTTAAACTTTTTCTACAGTTTCTTGTATCAAGTCTGGTCCTTCAATTTGTCTTAAGCCTTCAACATCCTAACAAATCGGACTTCGACACTTTCTTCCATAAAAAGCTTCATATGGTGCCATTTCGATGCTAGAGTGAAAACTGTTATTGCAGGCAAATTCTAGCAACGGCAAATGATCATCCCAATTTCCCTTAAACTCCAAAGTACAAGCTCTCATCATATCTTCTAAAGTCTGAATAGTTCTCTCTGATTGCCCATCCATTTAAAGATGAAAAGCAGTACAAAATGTAGTTTAGTACCCAATGCTCCTTTTAGACTATCCCAGAAATGAGATGTAAACCTCGGATCTCTATCCAACATAATTGACACAGGAACCCTATATAATCTCACAATCTTGGAAACATATATAAATGCCAATTTGTCCAAAGAATCCATCTGATGTATTGGCAAAAAGTATGCGGATTTGGTGAGTCTATCAACTATTACCCAAACCGTGTCATGTCTCCAAAAAGTTCGTGGCAACCCAATCACAAAGTCCATCATTATTCTCTCCTATTTTCATTCCGGTATCTTCAATGATTGCAATTTTCCCGCAGGTGCTTGATGTTCAGCTTTAACTTGTTAACATGTCAAGCATTTTGACACGTATTTTGCCACATCTTTCTTTATTGCTGGCCACCAATAATATCGCTTCAAATCCTGATACATTTAAGTACTTCCAGGGTGCATCGCATAAGGAGCAGTATGTGATTCATTTATAATTTGTCTTTTTAATTCTCTAGCATTCGGAACACATAAATGTTTACCAATCACCAACATGCTATCCTTTCTAGTTGCAAACTGAGTCTGATCATGCTCAAATAAGAGCTTTATAGCTCAAGTTATGGTAAAAATAAGAGAACTAAAAAACAGAGGAACAGAACCTGAATTTCCCTAAAATCACAACTCAACCTAAATCTATCAACAACACAAAGAAAAACTTACCAATTGATGCTTCAATAAAAATAAGACCTTTTATGGCTTCCTAAGGTAATGAATTGCTAGCTTGAACAATATCACAAGCTCTCCAAAAATCACTCAAGAACTCACTCTCTTCTTCTTCTCTAAAATCTCTACACAACTCACACACATACACACATATATACACATACACCCACTAGCCAATCAAAACTCTCCAAATGCCTCCCTAAGGTCTTCTTTAATAATTGCCCAACTAACTAATAAATCCATATTTATCACCAAATAACACTAATATAATAATAATAATAATAACAATAATAATATATTCTAATTAAATATAACCAAATATCTCCATAATATCTACTTAGCCCCTTAATGATATGGAATTAATTCACAATAGCCCAAAACTTTCTATTGCGATAATTAACTCCAAACTTACCTTACAATCTAGTCCCTCTCTACAACACATACACAATCTCAAACTCAAATGAAGTCTACTAACTATTATGCATAAAATGTAATACATATGTTATAATTACGTATACAAAAGGGCGGGTGTTATAGACACTCTTTTACCTGACCACCTCTTCTTCTCCTCCATATTCTTCTTCTCCTCTTTCTCAAATTGCGAAGAGTTGGGGGATGATGATCAAGTATCAATGAAGACAAATGTTATTATTATGCCATCTCTTCGGTCTTTAATTTTTGAAAACTGCCCAAAGTTGAAGGCATTACCACAACTTCTTCTCCAAAAAAAGATCATTCCAAAAGAAGAATTGGAAATCAAAAATTGCCCTATTTTGGCAAAGCGTTAGAACAAAGAGAAGGAGGGGACACAACCTCATTCTGATTTTAATTCTGATTGGTCCAAAATCTCTCACATCTCTCGCATCTGAATTGATGGCCGAATAATAATGCATTAATCTGCCAAAATTTATTTGCAGGTAATTTCTTTTTTTTTTCTTTTACCTTATTTATTCTTAATAAAAATTATTTATCTTTTTAGTTAATTAGTTGGTTCGAATGCAGGATGGATCTGATCAAAGTCTACTTCAAGTAATTTGAGATACTTCTGCCCAATAGTTCATTTCCTCACTAAATTCCCATTCATTTTAATATTTATGTATATATATATTAGTAATTACTATTTTATAAAGTATTGAAATGCAAAGGTGCCTTCTTTAGCCTTTCATAGTTGGTTGAAGTTATTGGAATTTATTACAACTAGACATCTGTTTGAGAATTCATTCATATCTTTAGTACAAAAAAAAAATTCATTGATATTTATCCATAAATGAACATATAAAATAAACTATCAAACTTTCCTTTTAAATAAAAATTTATCAATTTGAATTTATGAACTAATTATGTGAATATCAATATTGGTGATGTCTAATCTATTTTTCTTTTCTGCGTCCAATTTGTAGCAAAACTTTTCAATATATTTTTCTTAATGAGATTTGTTTTCTTTTGAAAAAAAAAACTACAGGAGATGAATTTAGTTGACTAAACATTTAGTGAAAAGAATTGTTATGCAACTTCTTATGCATGATTCATGCTGAGTTCTGAAGGAGATTCAGCTCTAAGGAAGTTATGCAACTTCCTGTGCATGATTCATGCTGAGTTCTGAAGGAGATTCAGCTCTAAGGAAGAAAAAATCATAAATTCAATAAATTACAAACCAAAATGGAAATCTAACATTTACAGGCCCCAAAAAAACTTGGGGGAGAAAGCTTACCATAAAACTTTGTGAGGATGTAATTATAATAAATACGACTAACTAGATGTATACATAGATAGCATTTGGGGCAATCAGTGAATTCTTACTGCCATTCAAGAATAATTTGAATGTGACTCGTAGAAGTCACTTGGGCAGGGGGACATGACTTCTTGCTCTAACAACTGCAATGTCTGGTTCATTGTTGGCCGATCGCCAAGATTCAAGAACTGCTTCCACTGTTTCCATATTTGCATCAGTGCATCATAGAGGATGAACTGGCTTGGTCATCATTGACATTGTCTGAGGCCATATAAAGGAGTTTGGCCAACCCAAAGTCACCAACATGGGAAACCATGTCATCATCAAGAAGAACGTTGCTTGGCTTGAGATCACAATGAATGATAGGTGTGTCACAGCATGAATGAAGGTAATCAAGTGCATGAGCCACATCCATTATTATATCCAACCTCTGCATTAGGTTCAAATATCTGGACTCAGGTTCTTATCCATTTATATGCAGCCAGTTATCCACATTACCATTAGACATGAAATCAAGAACTAAAGCCTTAAAATCATTGCCTTTATTATCTATGCTTGAATAAGAGGTTATGACCTTAAGAAGATTCCTGTGTCGAACTTTTCCTAAAGCCTTGCACTCAGCTATAAAAATCTTGGAAGCTCCATGTCTTTGAAGATTCAGTACCTTCACTGTAATAGGTCTTTCATCTTCACCAATAACTCCTTTATACACACAACCAAATATTCCAATTCCAATCAAGTTGGATGAGGCAAACCCTTTAGTTGCTACAGAAAGCTGATGGTAAGAAACCTTCAGGTATTCATTTCCCAAAGAAGTTAAAAACTTGGCTTGTGGCTTTTTCCTCCAATAAATAACAACAATTACCACCATTGTAGATAAATAAAAAGCTCTAAAAATGGTTGTGGCAATTATAACTTTCATTGACTAACCGTGCTTCTCTGTCTCAGAATCAGAGCATGAAGGAAGCTATAATTCAGGTATACCCCCACAAAGCCTTATATTTCCAATGATTGAAAATGCATTCACATCTGATGTGTGTAAAATTTGCAAGCGCAAAGAATCATATCAAGTAGTAATAAAGATATCATCCCACAGAGATTATAGACTTAATACTGAAATAGTCACTATATTTAATTGTTTAGACAATGAAATAGAGTTTAGATTCTTTTAAAACTAAAACCAAAACAAACAAAAGTAAAATTCAAATTTAAATAAATATTAAGAGCTAGGGTTCTTATTCTCAATTGGACCATTTCAAAAGATTGATTAACCAATTAGGTTTAACTATTTCTAATTTATTTTGAAGGGATCTTAGAAACTATAGATTTTCCTCTCAAATAAACCTATAATTAACTAGAGATCAATTAACACTAAGTTTACCAGCTCTTACCAACCTAATGCCTTTTAATTCTAATTTTAAACATAACCTTTAATCAATATTGATCCATTTAATTGTCTCTTAACTAATTAAGCAATCAATAGGTCATTTCCTAATCCTACAGAACCTATCTCTCGATTAAGCATATAGCGTCGATTCAATTTTAGGGTGATAAGTCCTAAAATGACATTAAGCATAACAACAACCAATGAATTCAGATCTAGTAACCTAATATAAATCATAATAAGCACATGGTCAATTCAGAATAAGAACTCTAGAAATGATCTAGCTACTCATGTTAATAATAAAAGAAAACAAACAAGAAATAAAAACCATTCTGAACATAATAACTATTTAATAAAAGAGTGATACAAGAAAAACCCCCTTCAAAATGATGTAAGGAAGTCTTGCTCTTCTAACTTCAAGCCAAGTATCTCCTTTACTAAGAAAAATAAAATAAAAATGTATTCTGTAGAACCAGGAGAGTAGAGAACCAAAAAACTAAAACTAAAACTAAAAACTAGCTAACCCTAAATGAAAAATAAATGGTTATATTTAAAGGACCTAGTTTCCTAATGAAAAAGGTTATTTAAACTATCCCAAACTCTATCTAAACATAGGTTTAAAAGATGAGCTTCCATCTATCCAACCTCCAGCTTTAAATCCACTTTTGATTGGCTACCACATCATTATGCATGGGTACATAACAATTGGACATGCCCATGCATCAAAATAACTCTAAAATCTTGAAATCATGCATGGCCATGTGCATGGGTGTGTGACTGGCACATAGGCGTGTGCGACTGGCACATAGGCGTGTGCATGGGCATGTGCTCTATGACTGGTTTCTCTTCAATTCAGGCATGGGCAAGCGCATGGGCATGCCACGCAACACATGGGCGTGCACATGGCCATACGACCTGATGCGAGGATAACTTTCAACTTTAAGCTTCAATCTTATCTTTATCTTCAAGCCCCATCTCCATCTCTTCCCAAATGCATCCTATAACCACAAACTAAACAAAAATTACCTATTTAACATAAAAGTACTTAAATTAAAATAAAATAACAAAACTAAATAAATTAACTAAAAACTAACTAAACAATGTATTTCTAAACTTAATATACAATAAAATAGAGTGTTCAACACATGCATATTTCACACTCATCAAATTCCTCCACACTTGAGCCTTTGCTTGTCCTCAAGCAAAAATAAGAGAACAACCTATTTATACAAAGAACCAACATCATGAGTAGTTTTTAACTTGAGGAACTATCCTAATCTCCTCTTAATACAAAGTTTAAAAACTGAAAATCAAAGCAATAACTCATAATCAAGAACATAATAATTACCAAGTGAAAAGTAAACTCCCTCATTGAATTCATGAAAAAGCATGATTAGCAGCGAAAAAAAATAAAAGTAGGCATAAAACACTAACACTCAAGTAGTTATTTTATTAATAATACTTAAAAGGCACACAATTTATTCCTTAGAATTTTCTTATCGTAGTATCCCCCACCTTTCCATATTACTCAATGTGGATAGATCAATAAAGTTTTTTGGATACTCATACCCTTTATAGAGCATTGGAGTATATACACGAGTGCGTTTTACGTTCCATCTCACTTAAGGAACTTATTTATTTACTTTTTTTATTTTTTTTAAGTGCCTATACACATATGAACTACATGAAATATTTAAATATCCACAAACACCTTTCTCAACTATCAAGCACACTATTTCAATCACTCAATGAAGGAGTAGGCATTAAGTTTATTAAAATTTAAAAATTCTTAATCACAAGTTATTCTTCTAACTTAACAATCCAAACCAAGTATTAAAAGGAGATTAATACACTTACTCAAGAAAAACACACATAATAATACTAACTCTTAGCACAAATATGCTCAAAACTCAAGTGAAACGTCTTTTATTCATGTAACAACAGACAAAAATGTAAAACACAAAATAAAAAAATAGAAAAATAAAGGGGAAAGAAAACTCCCCTAGTCAGATAAATTCAAAGACGAAGTCTCTGGAACTATGATCTCAACAGATGGTTCCGTCGATGCCTTAGTTCCTTTGCTTTGAGAGATCAATTATTTCAGCTCCTTTACTTCAGTCATAAGATTTTCCATCCTTGCATTCCTTAAAGTTTCATAAATTTCAAACTTGGTAATCACATCCATCATCATGTTACCAAGCCTTTGATCAGTTCGATTTGACATATCCTCTATTTTCTTTTCGACTCTCTCAATACTTTCCTCAAATCTCTTCTTTTTTGTTGCTCTATTCTTTTTATTTGCTTTGGCCTTACCATTCTTCTTATTCACCCTTGCATTCTCGTAAGCTACTTGAGGTTTGACATATTCTTCCTTCTCTTCACTGACATCATCAAAATTTTCCACCACCTTAGGTAGAGGAACATCCCCATGTCTCAAGATGGTTTGACGCAGCTGGTAGCATCTTCTATTGTCTACCTCCTCTAGCCTTTTGAAATCTGTGATAATCCCAGCTCTGACTAGAAAATTTACATCAAAGATCTCATGTTCCAATAGTGCAAAAAGGGCGAGTTTTCTTGGTATAAAGTGTATGGCCAAGCCCGTGATAATGTGACCCATAGACATCAATATTTTTCGTCCCTACACAACACACTACATAGAACAAAATACAAGATATATACTATTCACCCTACGGTTAGTAGCCATGCACCACATCAAGAATAGTTCATCAGGCATAACTTTTGTACTATCATTCCTACCAAAGATGGTATGTGTAACACCTATATTTTCATATGCACTGTTCATGCATCATATTTTTTATGACATGTGGAATAGAGTCATGAGTTGTATTTAGGTTTAGCATGTGCATTTGAGTAAAGAGGGGTGTACTTGTAAGTTAAGTGTGGATCTTTTTGTCACATTAGAAATTTAAAGATTATTGTGTAATAATCCAAGTTGTTTGAGGATGTATAGAGATTATGTGTGATATTTATTTATTATTTTATTAGGAGATATTATATGATATTATCTATACTATTATTGTTATTATTATTTGTAAAGATATTATAAGGATTAGCATTGATGAAGGAAGACTTTTGAAGGGGGCAAGTGGCATTTTATGATTAGTAGAGGGTTAATGTGTATAATTGTGAGTTAGTATGTTGGTTGTGAAGAGGCATTCGGGTATAGAGATAAAGAAGAGGAAATTGAGAGCTTTGGGAGATTTGAGAATTCTCTCTACACATCTATCAATCTTTTTGGGAATGTTAAGGAGATCTAGGAGCTATTGGGAGCATCAATTAAGTAAGCCATGCATTTATTTTGATTTATTGAAGTTAGGGTTGAAGGTTGCAATTTCGGGTTGTGTTTTGCTGTTGCACTAGTCATCTTTCTTTTCTTCATATCTTGAGTTATAGACCTCTGATTTGAGCAAACTTTAGTGTTATGGAAACCTCAGAGAGTCTACTACAACTTTTATGTTTTACACAGAGCCAAATTTTATGGTTTAGGGTGTCTGAAATAGCTGGACATTTTTGTGCTCCAAGCTGTCACTATGTTTTTCTTATGTATCCGATTTCATTCAAAAATCTATAATTAATTTCACACACCTCCAAATTGAGTAATTCCAGTTGGAATTTGAAGTAGACTCATATGTCTATTTTCAAAAATATTTTCATAATTTTTAGAGCTGTGTGTGAATTATTTGGATTTATTGAATTTAGACTTTGGAGTTGCACTTTGTAGGATTTTGTTAAGTTGGGTGCAAGAGTTATGCTTGCTATGTGTGTTGATGTATGAATTATGTGTAGGCTTAGATATGGATGTTGGAGGCACTACTCATTAGAGGAGTTTACTTTTGAAGGAGTTGAAGCTCTCTTGAGTAAGTAGTTATTAATATAATGATATGTATGTTGGTTCTTTTGAATATATAAAATATAATGTGTGAATTGGCATGAATTGTGATGTGGTGAGAATATGAATGGGAATTATGATTAATGTTGTGAATGAGAAATGAAATAATATATGATATATATATATTGTGAAGATATAGGGAATTGTGATTAAATGTGGTAATAAATGAGAAGTGGTTGTTGTAAGGTGAATTATATATGTGCATGTGGTTTAAATGAATGATGTGAGAAAATGCTTGCTTTGTTGAAATGTGAAATGATTAGAAATGGTGAAAGTGGAGTATGAATATTGAATATGAATTGAGCAAACATGTGATGAGTTATGATTGAAATGAATATATATATATATATGAATTTGAAACTGTGAAATGTGAATTGAAATGATGATTGATATGGGATCTCTGTGTGAGGAATAGTCCCAGATGGTGAGAAAAATGTGTGATAGTGAGGCTGAGCCGGGCGGATAGCCTTCACTGATTATGAAATCTAAAACTGAGCCTGGGGGATAGTTCCAGTAGTGGTCACATGAAAAAGAATGAAAATGTGAGATGGGCAAGCTGAGCCTGGAGGATAGCTACCCGAATTTATATGTGAGGATGTGAGGTTGTGAGACTGAGACTGAGCCTGGTGGATAGTCTCAGTATGTGACCACTTGTGAGAAATGCGCATGTGAGGTGCTTCCGGCCGGATACCAAAAATATGATGTGTTACTAAATGAATCAGATTGAAATCATGAATTGAGACGTGATTGGTAATCTAAATGTTGTGAATATATTGGAATATGTATTCTATGAATCTAAGTGTTGGTATGTATGTGATTTGTGCATATTGAGCATTTGTTACTTTACATAATTGATACGTTTACATAAATGAGACTTTGATCAATATGATATGTGATTAAATGAATTTCAGGTTGTGAATATTTATTTAATTGAGATGTGGTGTGCATTTTAGTATGTTGTGATATTTATAGGAAGTGCTATGTATGAACAATATGTTATGTATGAGTTAGAAGTTATACACCATGAGTATATGATATATATATATGTTTCATGAAGTGGGTGTATATCATGAATATAAATATTAAGTGATTGTCATTTTGTTGTGACGGAAAGCATGATTAAGTGTGTAATTTGAACAAGTAAAGACTTGTTGTATGTATATATATCACTTAATTAGTTCTTGAGAAGTGATATATATATATTATTATATTGATAATTACTTATTGAGTCGCAAGCTCACCCTTTTGTAACTATTTTTCAGGAAATAGTTAGTAAGAGCTTGGAGCTTGATTAGCTTGTGACTTCTGGAGGCTTGAGGTGTGCTTGGTGAAATCGACTTCTATTTTCATTAGCATGCACCTCATGCATTTTTTATTGATGTGTTGAGCATTGAGCTATATGTAATAGTTTGTTGGAATTGCACTTTTGTGTGTGCATATGAGTTTGAGATGGTGGAGTTTGTGTATAAGAATTGTGAAGTATATATATATGGTTATGTAATATTAATGCTGGAATTGCACTATGTGATGTGCCCTGGAACAATGTCTGGGAATGTCTATATATATATATACATGATTTCAGAAATTCTTGCGGATATTGTGATTGTGTTAAATGTAAGTATATTATTTGATAGAGGGGTTGGTGTATATATATGTGTGCAATAAGCATACATTATGTTGTGTGTACATATATGTACGTATTATGGAGTTGGGTATATGAAAGTATTGGTTGTTGAGGAGTTTGAACTTGGGGTGAATGTATACATATATTTTGTTGTGATGTTTTAGATGTTTGGTGTGGATTAAGGGGTTTAGGATGTGTTGTTGTAACTTGATTTGAGTTTAAATCATGTGTTTTGACATCACAACTTATTTTAAGGGCATTTTGGTCAATCCATATAAATGAATTCAGCCCAAGTGTCTTCATGAAAGTTTTATCCCTCTGAGTTAGCTATCCGTATC
>CATIWO010152233.1:0-11885 GCA_949673435.1 Macaranga tanarius | reverse complement strand
ATTCACTCTCATATCTAGCAAGGTCAAGCTGTTTTTCTGTTTAAAAAAAAAAATACATATAATTTGTTAATTGTTTTTCTTGTTTGAATGAAATGATAAATTCTTGAATAATGAATGTGCATGGTATCTATAAATAGGTATTTATACTATTATGGATTATATAATTTAAGTATGTATATGGTTTGTTTGAGGCCACGTGTTGCGGGTTTCACATCAACTGTAGTGCAAGAGGCTATTTGGTTAAGGAGATTCTTTATGAATTTAGGATTTCAAAATGGTTATGAAGGAGCCATTACTATTCAATGTGGTAATCAAACAGCGCTTGCTTTCACTAAAGATCCCAAATATCATAGTAGAACCAAGCATATAGATACAAAGTACAACTATGTTAGAGACATTATATCCAAATGAGAAGTGGCCATACAATACATATCTATGTATAGCATAGTGGCTGACCTTTTAACTAAGCCAATTCCAAGAGATGTAATTCTTGCATATGTAAGTTCTCCTAGATTGCATAGAATATAAAAGATATTGTTAAGCTTATATATTGAACTGTTTAATTAAATTTAATGATTGACATGTTTTATTAATTATGTTATTACCTTATACACATCACACTTATAATGGTAAATGCTCAATATAAGGATGTCACACAAATTTTAAGTTGGCTTACTTACACAAGCAACCGCCTCTAGAGCTCAGATAGCAAGTAAAGATGAGACTAAATGTTAAGATTGTTGCCTCAAAAGAAAATGAGATGAGATTGTTATTAGACATACAACCGATTTGGATTGCCCTATCCAAATGGCCTGTGTAAGCCAGATGCGAATTCTCAGTTATTACCTACTATTGAGAGTACTTAGAGAATTCAAGTTAGGTTTTGATAAACGATTGAACTTAGATCTATATAGTGTTATAATTGGCATCAAATTAAAATTTAAACACTGTAGCACATGATTCATACCATGTGTGCTTGTACGACCAAAAAGGTAATGGCAGAATGATCCCTACTTCTCCACTGTGTCTAACCTTGAGGATAATATTAAAATCCTTATGTTGGTACCCTTATACTTTTTGCTGTTATTTGTGATTTATATATAGTGTTTTGCTATTTTAGCATACTACTTATGATCACGAATGATTCAATCTATAGACTATGTCTAAAAAAGTAGCTATGTACAAATTACAAATTTCGATTGGAAAAGGAAGATTTTGTCTGGTGTGTCCATTGGCCGGCCAATTATCTTGTCATTTGAGAGAAGTATGACTTGATTATGGATACATAAAATGAAAATATTTTGAACATACTTTTTAAAGGATTAGAGATGTTAATGTGATTTGAAAGGGAAGAATCTAGGTTCCTGTGAGCATAATTAATTAACTACAAATTTAATTTTATTTAGGGTTGAAGCTTCTATGTTATTCCTAACAGATGCATAGTGACAAGCTCCCAAGTGTAGGTTTTACTCTCTAGGTCACACGACCCGTTTACTAGTATGAATAGCTTGTATATTGATTAAAGAAAATCTCACAATAGGTCATAACTGTCATGTGCGAGTGGGAGATATTGGAATTTGGATATGGGTCACCTATGACGGGTTGACCCGACCCAATTTATTAAATAAAAAAGGCAGTTGGGCAGACAACTGCCAAGAGGCAGTTGCCTCCAAATATATAGGAGAAGTTACTCCTGTAAAAAGAATAATAAATAACGTTAAAAAGAAAATAGAATAAAAAGTATACATACAAAAAACAAAGAAGGAGACTGTCTATGAAAATCTCCCCATATCAATAGTTTAAACAAAAGTAAATAAGGTTGTGGGATTAAAGTGTATTTCCATTGTAATTAACAATTGATTTAGTGTTAATAATTTGATCAACTTGTGGAATCATCAAGAGGTAAGTGATCTAAACTTATTTCTATTATTAATTCCGCAATTTAACACCTAATTTTAAGAAAATCAAATTTTTATGAGCCTAGAGCTGAAGTACATATAAAAATATCCAAAATAAACATTCAAACTTTAGATTAAACCTTAAACATCACTTTTAACTCTAAAAGTTACAATTTCCAGCTGAAATTATAGAGCTACAAGAAAAATCTTATCAACTCCAACAGACAGTTCTTGTTTTATGATATAATGGTTTTCATGGTGCAATCAAGGAATCCCGACCCATTGGATTCTCCAACCTTTGAGTCATTGACTTTTCTCATAAGAATTTCAGCAGAAAGCTGCCACTGAAGTCCTTCGGCATATGGAATGCAATAAAAGCCATAAATACAAGACACTTGGCATACATGGTGAAAGATTTGACACGAGAACCTTGGTGGTACTCTTTAGCATATTATGGCTTCTTTGATTACTCAATGAAATTGTATATAAAGGCTTGGAAATGGATTATGAGAAGACTCCTAATATTTTTGTTGGCATAAACTTTTCCCACAACAAATTCCAAGTAGAGATTCCAGATATCATTGGAAATCTTAAAGGTTTGCAATTGCTTAATCTTTCAGGCAACATTTTTTTGTGGTCAAATACCATCTTCTTTTTCAAATCTGAAAGCATTAGTATGTTTGGAACTTTAATTTCCAAGAACTAGCTCTTGGAACAGATTCCTATGCAGCTCACAGAGCTCATTTCTCTTTAATCATTTGATGTATCATTCAACCATCTTTCATGGCCTATACCACATGGAAATCAATTTTGCACTTTGGATACCAAATCATGTGAAGGGAATCCAGGATTATGGGAGAAAACATGGACAAAGCAATGTGGAAACTTTGAATCTCTTCCACAAGTGTAGCCTCCATTCCTCACAAAAGATGAAGCATCAGGATCTGCATTCAAAATAAATTGGTTGATAGTTTCAATGGGTTGTGCAAGTGGGCTAGTGGTTGCTGGAAATGAATTCACTAGAAAAAGTAAACATAATTGGATTTTCAAAGAAATTTGAAAGGAACAGAGAAGGCACCAAAATAGAAGGATAAGAAATCAAAACTGATTTTGTGTGCCTGCGTTTTCTAGTGTTACTACTGTATTTTCTTTTCTTTAAGATTATTTAAGATTAAATAATTAACATGTTCAATTATGAGTTTCTTGCCTACTGTTTGAAAAATATAAGTTATAAATAGAGACTCGAGGGTAAAATAGGACCAAGCGGAGCTCATTTGACAAAAACTGAACATGAGGAATATTGACAAAGAAGCAATAGATACAAAATTTTTATAACTACTAGCTGGATTTATGGGACAAATCTATAAAGAAGATGGTTATACATGTATTCAAATACTCATTTAATAACTCAATATTTTTATACCAACTTTTTTATATCACCTTATTTGACATTTTAGCATTAGAGCTTATCTATATGAAATTCTCATTTGATGACAACATTATTCTTGAACCGTTGATGTTACTTGGCTTTTAATTTGATGTTTTTGATCATTAAAATGTTGAACCATGAGCCTTATATTTTTAATTAATAGGTGTTAACCCACACTTTTGGTAGTATCAGCGAAAAATAATTCAGAAGAATTTATTTTATTGAAATAAATATATAAAATGCAAATTAGAAAGTATACGTTTTAGGCAATTCTTTTTACATCATTTGACTATGTGGTGCAATTGATGCAACATGGGTTTTGTCTTGAGTCCTTGCGCTATGAAGCATACAGTCAATATGGTCTAGCCTCCACTAAAGCAGCCCTAAGTTCCAGCACTTTCCAACTTCTTGCTGCAGTTTTCTATTGGTGCTTTTAAACTTTATTCCTGAATTTGTAAACACTTCGGAGGCTATAGCCACAATTTAAGCTAACGAGTTCATTTTATTGTCTTTTTAATTATTTAAATTTAAATTTATAGTAATAAAATAAACTATTATCTTTATATATTAGATTTAAAATGACAAATTTTATTTAATATCTCTGTTTGTTATGTAATTAAGGAGGTAAATTAAATTAACAATTTCTTTTTATTTTTAAAAAATAAATTTAAAAGATTAATTGAGATATAAACCAAAATCCTATATTATTAGTTAGTAAGTAAGAAGTTTGCACTATTGTCAATAATAATAATAATAATAAGAAGAAGAAGTTTGCACTTTTTCCTATAAATTGCTCAAACTAAAAAATGTCAAACTGTTTTTTTTTTTAAATATATAAAAAAAAGATAAGTTGAAAATTTGTAAATATTAAAAATTTAAATATATATATATATATATATATATATATATATATATATATATATATATATATATATATATATATTAAATTCTGAGCCTTAAAGTTATTAAGCTTAAATTTCCACACATGTCTTTTCTCATAATTCAGTATTCATCTCTAAATGCTTATTGGTTGAATTCTAAAAAATCACAATTTTTTTTTAAAATATATTTAAAAAATCCTATTTTCTAACTGCATTAACAAAACAAAAGAATCCTTATTTTTAACAACACAAAAAGCCCTAATCTATCACTATATCTTCCTCTTATTCCCTCTATTCTTCTACCAACCTTTCGCTGCAGTTCTCAGGTATGCCTCTCCCTCTTTGTCTCCATCATTCTCTTGCTTTGATTCCAATAAGCTTTAGTGATATCGGTTTTTCTTGTCCATTGTAATAACCTAATTGTTAAATTGTACTGCCATTTCCTTTTGTTATTTTATGAATATACATAAACTTTTCCCCATCCAATGTATAATGGTTGTTATTATAGTTATTAGTATTTTTTAAATTTGATTTTACAATAATGAACATACTGATAAAAATCCCATTATGATTTTATGTGTGCTTAATTTATTGCTACTGTTCTTAAATGGATTAGAAAGGGGCTTCTCTATTTTTGGAGCTCCCAGTTCTTACTTTCAAGTTTCAAGCATCTTCTGACGGATTTGAAATTATAGTTTGTTTGTTGTTGTATTGTATGAGAT
This sequence comes from Macaranga tanarius, assembly GCA_949673435.1. Classification (NCBI taxonomy): domain Eukaryota; kingdom Viridiplantae; phylum Streptophyta; class Magnoliopsida; order Malpighiales; family Euphorbiaceae; genus Macaranga; species Macaranga tanarius. The sequence continues at coordinate 6,955 of CATIWO010152233.1, read as the reverse complement.
TGCTTTTATGGCAATGATTTCACTTTGCAGGTATTAATTTCGAAAAGAAAAGTTGAAACCTTTATTTTTTTCATCTCTTATTTGATCTATAATGATTTTTTTTCTAATACCATATTTATATTAATTCTTTTATGCAAACTAATTACTAATGTAAAATTTTGCTGTTTTTTTAGAGGATTTCTATGAGATTGCATAACAAAGATGCTGAAATCTATCTATTTGATGATCCTTTTAGTGCAGTAGATGCCTGGGTCTCATTTAATTAGGTAAATCTATACTCCATTGTTAGCCTTATCTGTTTAATGCACCACTTACCTCATTTACTTGAGTTGTATTCTGTTTTACTAATTAAATTATTAATTGCTCTTTATGTAAAATTATGCAATTTATGTATAAGAGTTTTTGCCTTGAAATTATTGCAATTTAACTTTTTATTTGTATCTCTCTGGTTTTATTAGAGATTTTTTTTAATGATGGGTTGATGATAATTAGGATTTTTTCAAATTTTTAAATAATTTATATATGGAACGGACGGACAAATCATGATACGGCTCATCTAATAATTTTATGTTTTTGGTTTTCAGATAATTGGAGTATGAAGGCTATAGGTTATTTTCATTCATGATATCAAGTTTTTTACTAAATCTCAGTATACTATCCAACTTTTAAATCGTGACTTACAATTCTCTAAATTTTATTTTTTGTCTCATAAAAGTCCCCAAAACCCTTTTTCAGATAAGAAAAAATGATGTAAAACTTATGTGGCAATACACATAGTAAAAAAAATTATATTTTATTCAAAAAAATTTCCATGTAAATTAAGTGGAACACATGGCACCATATTAATACTATGTGTCATATTCATCGTCTTTACTCTCTTAAATTTTAAAATTTTAATTAATTAATTAATTAATTTTTTTTTTTCAACTTTCCCTCACTTTCCCACTAAACAAACATCTCTTTTAATAAAAAAAATATTTTTTTTTGAAAAAATCATATTCAATTAATTTAATATAACAAGAAATAAAATCAAACCCTTTTCTTCTCTTTAACTCTCTCATAATATATATTTTATCAAATCAAACTTTGGCCCCAATCTCTCTTCGTAAATCTCATTTTCCAAAGTTGAAAGTTGAAACGACCAAAGAAAAAAAAGATGACGATGACTTTGAATCTAACTCAGATGAAGATATTGACGCTTGATTCCATTCCATCTTTTTAAAATAATCATTCTCATTTTGCTCTAATTTCTCTTTGCTCGCATCATTATTGTTTCTTTTGCAAAATTGGGTGGGATTGACAAAAATACTACCATCTTCATCTTCATCTTCTTCCTTTGAAAAATATGATATCTGGGCTTTGGTTTCTGGCATTTTGCCGTAATTTTTTGCTCAATAGTAGCAGCAGCAGAAAAGTGAGATGGTGAGATCTCATCTGCTTCTCATTTAGATCTTAAAAAAAGTTCATCTACTGTGAGATTTTATTTATGACCAGATCCCCTCTATTAACTCTTTTACCATGATTACCAAACCGATGAGAAAGCTTTTTAGAAGTGGAAGAAAATAATGGTGTATGTGCTGATTTATGGTTGTAGTGGTGATGTGGGTGGTGTTGAGAAGGGGGCTGCTTTTGATGTTTATTGTTGTTGTTGGTGTTATTATTGTTATTTTGGTTTTGTTTGTTGTTATGTTGCTATGTGATTATAGTGACGTTGATGATGCTGTCCTGAGGTAGTGACGATGGCGATGTGGTGGTGATGGTGGTGACAGCAGTGGAGATGCTACTTGCGGCGATGGTATGTCGACAGCAGCAATATTTTATGAGGGGCAACATTCATAGTAAACCCAGAAAAGTTGAATTTTATTTTGAATGAGAAAAGCTAAATTTTTAACCAAAAAAAAAAACCTAATTTGATATCGAAAGTGTAAAAAAATATTAAGTAAAAGTTAGTCATTTTAATATACATAGATGCCACCTGTACCCACATGTTCTAATAAAATGAGCTGAAAATTTAAAATAAAAAACATATACATTTTTAATGCATTTGAAATGCCATTTAGATGACATGTGAGCATCTCGCCGGCATTTTAGTCCGAAAATGGCTCTAGGGATTTTTGTGAAATTAAAATTAAAGTTTGGAGAATTTTACGTGACGATTTGAAAGTTGGATAGTATACTGGAATTCAATCAAAATCTTGAGTACCATGAATGAAAATTACCTGAAAGCTATCTACAACAAAACCACTGGAACCAGTATAATGAGGTACCTGTACCATGTCCCACACCGGATGAAGACCAACTGTCGTGAAGGTGAATTATACATCTTATGAAGTATGAATCAAACTAAACTTTTTATCTTCTAGATGCATTGCAATGTTTTGATTGAAGTTTTGTAATTCATCTGTTGAAATAGGTACTTAAGCAACTCCAAGGAACAATGGACACTCTAAAGCAAAGAACCTCATCTTACTATGACATTTTGTGTTTTAATAGATGCGCTTTGCAAAGTGGATGAATTATTAACAGCAAGGAATTTATTTGTCTAGGTGACCAAGTTTGGTATTGTTCCAAATGTAATTGTGTTTAATTGCCTGATCAAAGGGCACTCTAAAGCATGGAACCTCTCTGAAGCCATGGATTTGCTTTTAGAGATAGAAAAACTAAAAATTTATCTTGATGTTTTCACTTATAGCATTCTTATTAAGAATGAATTATATAGGCTAAATACAGTTGAAAAGGTAGATGACATACTAAAAAAAGGAAAAAAAAAAAAAAAAGAGTTCCTGCAATACTGTAATGAAAGGAATACTGTAATGAAAGGAATATGGAAAAGGTACTGGAGGTGTGTTCTCAAATGACTAAACATTACCAAACGTTATTAGTTTATTATTTTCTCCACTTTAATTGATGGTTATTGTAAGTTAGGAAATATGCAATTTGCTATTCAAAAATGGTAGTTAAAATTTTATTGCCAAACGTGATGGCTTTCAAAGCTTTGATTAATGAGCATTGTAAAAGTGGCAACTTAAAAGAGGCCCTCTAGGCGTATAAGTATATGCAAACAAGAGTAAAAATTCTACAAATGAATATATTAAATGTTATAATTATATGATAAACACATTGAGACATTTAGAGTTTTTTATATTACATTTGGTTTAGATATTTAGGAATAGAATAATAAAAACAATTTATTATGTTACAAAAATGTACTACATATGTCACACCCTCACTACTATTAATTCCATTAGTATACATAACTAAAGCATTAATGATAGTGAAGGTTTTGCTTCTAGAATCAGAAAGGATCTCATAACAGCAATATCACGAGAAGTAAATACTAAAATAAATTCAGAATAAACCATTTTATTCATAACATTTATTTAATGACAATCGGTTCACTAAAGTGCTTCCACATATATATATATATTTTTTAGAAGTATATATATATATATATATTATAAACTTTAGTGTCACTATACCATAAATACATCTCTTTATACAACTCAAGTTTGACATAATATTACATAACAATTTCTAATGTCATTCTCTAATACTTCTAAAAATCTCCATCTAAGTCATCTTCTTGATCGTTGTGGTCCACTGCACCCGTCATCTCTCAGCTGCTAGCTAAGCTGATACTAAACACCTATGCTGAAAAATTTTAAATAAAAGTGTGTGAGTAATTTCGTATAGAAATTACCCAGTGAGTGGATAAATTATACTTGAAACTTTATCATATGAAAATCACTAAACAATATTTCCATTAGTTACATTAATAAGAATCAACTGAATTTAAAACATCTTTTCATATTTAAATAATTTAAATATTCACATTATAATTGCATAAAAGCACTTTCTTAAATCATCGACCATAGTAATTCCCTTTTCTTTTATAAAAGCAATAGAGGCTCAAAATCACATAATTTCACAAATAAATTTACTAAACAAAGTGAATCAACTTTTCCTATGCCTTTATTATCCTAATCTCAACCATAAATGAATCTTCCCTAATTGAGGAAATATATTAAAAGCCCAATAAAATTAAATAAGCACATTTGGATAATACACTTAAAATATCATAACCAAGCTCACAACAAGAGCATCGTCAAAGTATACTATATCCATGATGCCATAATCTCTACCATACCACGATTCACAATCTACTAAATTTTACATGATATGAATCAGTACACAACTGACTACGATGATACTACTTAAGTGTGATCAACACTTGAGCCAATGATAACTAGAGTGTTCCACTAACTTTATATATGTATCTGGCCTCAGGCATCAGCTATACATATATCTTGGTATTATATGCACCCAGGTTCTGGCAACAGTTATGCATACTCCCAACTTATATTTGAGGTAACGTGTACTCAGCCCCTGGCAACGGTTATACACTTACTATCGTAAATTCGTAAGATAACATATGCATCCGGCCCCAGGTATCGGCTATGCACACTTACCATATGTATCCGGCCCCAGACATCAGATATACCCATATATAGTAACATATGTATCTGGTCCCAGACAACGGCCATACATATTTACCATTTCGTATTTATATGGTAACATGTGTATTCGGCCCAAGCAATGACTATACACATTTACCAGCCACATCTACACGGTAACATGTGTATCCGGCTCTAGGCCACGGCGATACATGCTTACTAACCCTACCATGTCCCGGACATGGATTTACACCTATATGGTAGTATGTATATTCAGCCCTAGGCTTTGACTATTCCCAACTACCCAAATTTACCTTGTCTCATATATAGAATTTCTAACTCTAAATGCCATATACACTTAAGACTATAAACGCAACTAAAACTTTAAAGCCCTAAATAGAGGCCTAAATGAACGAATTTGGACTTTAATCCAGAGTTCATCAAGTTTTTTTACAAAGGCCATATGGATCTCTGAGTCAGCTTCGATTTGATATGTTATGGGCCCCGTAACTCAACCGGTGCTGAAAGTTAGGTCCTCCTTAAGCCACACTGCGCATCTCGACTATCCAAATTTCAAGTTTTAACTAAACGGTAGCGAAACAGGGCACGGAGACATTCGTCTCAGCCACAGAGGCATGTGCCTCTGTGTAGAGGCAAATGCCTCAGCTACAGAGGCACATGCCTCATCCACAGAGGTGCCAGCCTCTGTGTATGGCTTTTGTACAGAGGCTCCCGCCTCTGTGTAGGGGCGCTCGCCTCCCCTGTGGGCAGATTGTACAGGCATACGCCTCTATACTACTAGAACATGAACTTCAGAGGAAAAATTTACAAAAATTTTGGTTCAAAACTCAATATAACTACACCAGAAGTTCAGATATCATGCATATAACTTCAAAACATTATCAAGCATGCTTAAAATTACTTAGATCACTCTAGATCTAAAGAAAAATATCAAACCCTAACTTTTTTACATAAAAATGGCTCAAAATCAACCTTGAATTTAAAAACCCACAACAAGTTAGAACCACTCACCGATTTCTCTTGCTAGATTTCTTATTTTTCTTACTGAAATTCAGATTTTAGTTCTTCAGAGTACTTCCTCTTCTTCTCCTTTCTTCTTTTCTTCTCTTCTTTTTCCTTTTTTTTCTTCTTCTCCCTTCTTGTACATAGCCATACTCTTTTCTCTGCAGAACCAACAACTCTACTCCCTTCTTTTCACTTTGATCCCTCATATTTCCTTCCTTTCTTTTTAACTTCATTTACTCACATTTGTTTCAATTACATCCTTACTTTCTTTTCAATTTCATCCCTCCAACTTCTATTTAATTTAACTCCTTTATTTCTATATTCTCAATGACAATAATTACTCATAATAATCTCAATCTAATATCATTAAGTTAAATGTATATAATTATCATTAACTTAAATTAATCTGGTTCAAGGACATGGATGTTACAACATACATCTCTATATTTTTTTTTACTTATTCTATTTATTTAAGTTAAAATTCTTCATTATTCTATTATTTAATATATATAAACTATTATTCTTATTTATTCATAAATAGATAATTTAAATTTTTAATAATAAAATATATTAAAATAAATACATAAATAATATATTAGTATATAACCCATGCAACGCGCGGATATACGACTAGTTTTAGATAAATATTCCCCTTAAAATTAACAATTTTGGATAAATATTATATTAAAATAAAAATTACAAGTAGTTAAAATCTAAACCTTGTATGTTACAACTTAAATTTTTAAATAATATGAAAATAATTAAATTTAAAAAATAAAAAAGTTTAATAAATGATATTTTTATTTTAATATAAATAACTTCATATCTAAGATTTTTATCTATTTGGTTTTAAAATTTTACAATTTGGACTATTTGACATTTTTTTAGAAGGGGAAAAGTGAATTGACCCTTTGTCCGATTATCTGTATCAAATGCCGGCCTAGCTAGATTTGTTAAGAAAATTCATATAAATCTTAAATATAACTTTGGGAAAATGCCATACTTGTAAATTATTCAAAATGCATTTACTTTATTATATTACATTCAAATTCAATTATTGACTCATCAGAAATTTTAAGGGTTTTTATATTTTTCTACCGTAAATTTATGTCAATTTTACAAATATATCCAATTTTTAAAATTGTATCGAATTCATATATGAACTTTGCAAATTATTGTAAATCTACCAAGAGTCAAAATTACTTGTGATATCATACTTAAGATTCCTCCTGAATTGATTCAGATATTCATTTGCAAGCTACTTAATAGTGGCCATCTTATTACTAATCAACCTAGAACAACTATGATGTAGTTTACATGTCTTAACAACATAATTGTTGTCTTTGTGACATGAATTTTGATGGGAGATATGTTAGCTTCGCGTTTTGGACAAGTTTTGGATGTTTTGGACGAGTTTGAAATGTGTTTTTTCATGTTGGAGGCAGGCGTGGCTTGGAACACGACTTGACACAAGC
>CATIWO010152136.1:0-12742 GCA_949673435.1 Macaranga tanarius | reverse complement strand
TGAAAATTATGCTCCCGATCGGGACTTATGAAAATATGTCCGTTAGAGCATTTTTAAGTTACAGGGGGCTGCTCCGAATCTTGCTCCGGATCGGGATTTGGACTCCGGACTGAGGCGTCGTTGAAATTTGCTCATTGGTGGTTTCAGTGTCCAGATCAGGAGCACAATCCGGATCGGGATTGTGCGGTCCGGATCGAGATTTGCCCTTTGTTTAGTTCTGCCATATTTTGATAATCCTACAGTTTCCAGATCAAGGGCGCGGTCCGAATCCGGATTTGTGCTATTGATCAGCTATGTCATATTTTGGTAAACTTGACATAACTTTCATGTTTTAGTTCTAATTGACTCGAAATTTTGTGGACATCTTTATGGGAGTTTAATGAACACTTTAAGTGTTTAATAAAGCTTTGAATAAAACTTTAGAACTCAATTGAAATTTAATTTAGATTAAATTAAATATTTATTTGAGTTTTGAATAAGCTTGAGTTCTTGAAGCAAAAATGACTTGTGCATTTGTTGCTTATTGTCCAAGTTCTTGGGCACTTCCTAACTTATATACACACTTCAACAAACACATTAGTTAATCAAAATTATTTGTTAAAGTCAAAACCAAAGTGAGTTAGATTGATGTTCATGCAAATATCCAACAGAAATCACAAAGTACTAAAGTGTCACAAAAAAAACCACAAGCCCCTTATGCTAAAACATTTAAACCACATGATACTTATTTGTACTTATCCCAAATAAAATATTCATGGTGTATGTTAAAAAATATATTATTATAATAAAATTATAATAATAAAATTATAATTTTATAATAATTGACTTAGTAAATAATTTATTTTAAATTTTTTACTAAATAATTTTAATTTATAGTTTGTAAATTTGAAAATTTTTTTAGTTCATTTAGACTCGTTTAACCTTATGAACACCAAATGATATAACGAGCTTGACTTGAGGTCAACTCAATTATAAATGAATCAAGCCCAAACTAGCTAAAGGTTAGCTCGATTACACCCCTAGTAATTTTCACCCATCTTTCTTAATATTTATATCAAATCTCATTATTATTTTAACTTTTAATTTGTCATCTAAAACTCTCAAAATTTTAATTTCAATTTCACTAAAGTCTTTTAAATCATTTTTCAATAGACAATTGGCCAAAATGTTATGCAATACGTTATGACATGTGATGCTATATGAGCGCCACATGTTCCATTAATTAAATTAATTTTATTTATAAATTCAATTTTTTAACTAAAAATACATACTATTTTCTTTTTGTTATTTTTTTTTATCTTTCATAGACACTATATCAAAAAAATCAAATACATTATATCAAAAAAAATCAAATTCACTTTCGTCCATAATTATTTTATGAACTAGACATCAACCCACACTTTGCGTGTGAGAATTTATATTTTTAAAATTTTTTCTTATAAAATATAAAATAATTAAATGAATAAATTAGATAAATTAGAAAATATAATTATAGCAAGTTAATTGAATTTTTAAAGTATCAATAAAAACAATAATTTAATAGCATTAAGTATATCTTTAAATAAAATAAAATAAGAATATATTTTATTACATATAAATAAATTAATTTTTTGATGTAAATGAAATTAATTATGTAATCATTGGAAAGATTGAGCAAGATATTTTTCTAGCTAAAACATTGCGACAGCAAATTAACTTGTAAATTCAAAAAAAAAATTGCAATAAAAGCTCAAATATAATAAATTATATTGCAAGTGCTAAATTATTCCATATTATGTCCATTTTACTTAAATACTTGCACAAATTCTACTAGTAAGTTATATTATACTGTTTCAAGATCATTTATTATTATTTATTTTTTTCTACATATGTTGAATGTTTGCAATTGTGATGTGAGAGTGGAGGTACATAGATATACATAACCACAATATAAAAATATAATACTTTATTCCTAGAAATATATATGGCTTGTGAAAAAAGTCCATTTGTATCTTGTACTGTGTTCATTTTTATATGTCTAATGCTATTGATAGCTGTAGGTTATACATATTCTGTCTCTCAAACTCCAACAGTAGTTCTTAACTTAACCTGAGGAAATAAGTGCTCTCTGTTGGGCATCTAGAGATGGATTTGTTCTTGCTGTTGATTATGTCAATGGAGATATAATGTTCTGGAACCTATCATCTATTACTTATGCCAATGAGAAGTTTGAAACTTCATCCAATGATATTATTAAGCTGCAATTATTCTCAGTTGGTAGAAGACTTCCTGTTATTATTTTGCATTGGTCTGCACAAAAAAAAAATAAAAACAAATATGTATGCCAGAGCGTAACTTACTATAAATCTTATTTCGTGCTTTGCCAAAAAATAACAATAAAAAATAACTTGCCTCATTAAGAAAGTAAAATGAAGTATCATGATAAGACTTCAGGTTTCTTTAAATGAGGAGCATGTAAACTTCTCTACCAAATATATAGACAATAAATTAAAGTTTCAATCACAAAAGGAAGAAAAACAAATATTATATCTAAACATTAGCCAGTACATATGAAAGGGAAATTTCTTTTTCAAGAAAAAAAGGTTGATGCAATATGATGATAAAAGCATTATGTCTAACAAACTCATTGTAAAAACCTTTAGATAACTAACAATAAAACGCAAGGAATTCAAATGCAACCAATCTGATTGAAAACCTATTGCATAGCTTATATCTTTAATGTGGAAAGTGAAATCTAAAAATCATGTTCCTCATTTTCATGATCTGATACATGCTTTAAATGATAAAACATACTAATTCTTAACCATGTAATGAAACGCTAATCGAACAATTCTGATTATTTGCCTGAAGTAGACATGATATGATAGAAACTAAAGCCATAAATGACAATGTTGTGCAATGCTCTTTAGGAACAAAGAGAAGATTGAGCAGAGCTACCTGTTGGTTAGTAGCTTTTGAAGATTCAGCGAAATCTAGCTATATCTTCAGCAATAGATACCGAGACAATGATATCAGAATAACTAATCCTAATATCACCCCAAGATGCCACATCTCAATAACTAGACAAAATCTTATATTTGCAGCTTAAGGTTTATCACATTCTAAAAGAAATCTAAAGTTGCGAATCAATTATAATTCCTCTCAAATACAGTGGTACTTACCTACTGATTGCCAACAGGAATCAACATGAAGTCCACATAACATATTTTAATAAAATTACTAATAGATTTATTAATGGAGATAGAATATTGACCCTGTAGCTTTTTGCATAAAGCTGGAGTAACTTGATAGATTGCACTTTTTTTTTATAAATAATTACACTTGTTTGTGTAATACTTCTCATGGACTTTAATAGATTTTTATAATGATGATCACTAGGGGTGTGCATGGGTTCCGAACTGATCGAACCAAAAACCAAACCGACCCTATTTGGTTCGGTTTTTTTAGAATTTTTGAATTTTTAGAACCGAACTGAACTAAAATTTAGTTCGGTTCTGTTCGGTTTTGTATACAAAAATTTCGGTTAACCGAACTAACCAAACTTTTATTTTTATTTTTATATTTCTAAATATTTTTTTAAAAATATATACTAATTTAATATAAAAATAAAAAAATAATTCATATTTTTAAAATTTTTGGTTTGGTTCGGTCGGTTCGGTTTTTCACACATAATTTTCAAATTTTTTTATAACCAACCGAACCGAACCAAAATTTAGTTCAGTTTGGTTCGATTTTGAATTATTTCGGTTTGGTTAGTTCGATTCGATCAAAAAAATTGACTAAACTGACTGAATGGACACCCCTAATGATCACTACTTAAAAGTATTTGTCAAAAGATTAGAATTCAGTGTAATGTGACTTGTCTGATAATCACTTCTTGCCAATCTATCTATATACATATAATTGATATAATCTTAAACAAAATCGAGTGCCAAGTGATGTATAGCAGAGTAAGGAAAAATCAAACAAGAAATTCAACATAAGAAAAGAATTTTTAAGGCAAACCTGAGGTTTAACTTCAACGGTATTTTGTCCACTCTTGACTGTTACGGGTCCATTGGCCAAGACACTTTCAAGATGATCAAGAAGTTCTTTAGCTTGGCATGAACCAAAGTCTGGATCTACATCCTCATAACTCTATACCAGTGCAGTCTCCTTATCCTCAATGTTGGAACCATCAATTGTTTCTAATATAAATCTATATAACCGGCTTGCTAATCTATTTCCAAACAGTGTCTATTACAGGCACACAAGTCTCCCATTCTGCATCTCACATTAACCTGAATCGATAACCATATATGATCATTAATTTCAAATTAAATCAAGTTACACAACAGATAAGAATGATGACTTTCAAACTCAAATCAGTTTACCTTAGGAAGTAATCATGCTTTGCTATTGATCCTAGCTTCTCACACTCGGAAAACCATTATATAATTTACCATTGAAATAATGCATCAGAGTTTATGATATAGAGCTAATCTCAAATACAAATTCCACAAATTGAACATTTTCACATACCAAATTTCAAAATTTTCCCAGAAAAAGTATATGATCTGCTGCCTTAAGAAGCGTGATTCCCTCAAGATCCTTATGACTACAGTACATAATTTTACTAAATTTGCGTACTGTAGCCAATTCTACACCACTAAATTTGCGTACTGTAGGCTAAGATCCATCACCTCATAAAAAAAAGATGGCTTTATATAGGGATCAAAACCAAGTAGAGAAGAGGAAAGAAAGAACACCATTAAACTGAACAACATATCAAAATATTAGTATCAAAATGTATAAAAACATTAACATCAGATTAACTGAAAATTCTTCAAACACAAAAGCCATTAACCTCTCCACAAGATAACCTGAATTTTTTTTACCACTAAGATGCTAGTTATAGTGCTACATTTCTGTATGAAATTAAAGAATAAACAAATTATGTTAAATCATGGTTTAATCAACATTTGTGGTATTCATCACAAAGCTAAATTTTTAACAATTAAGCAAAATAAAATTTTAAAAATAACAAAACTACAATCCTCTTTGCCTAGGGTGAAATGAGATCTCAGATCCACCAGAGACCTCAACAACAATAATGCTAGCAAGCTACACAACACACATTAAAAAACTTTAGATTCAATAAAATCAATCAAAATAATAAAAATAACCATAAAAAATCAAATAAAGAAATAAATAACATCGAACGACCTGATAAAAATCAGCTTGTGAGAGGATAGGGAACTGCTTTTTAATAGGGTCAATAAATCTATAAGCAATATTAAACCAGGATAGGACTTTGGCACAGGTTTAGGTTGCCACTCATAACAATCTATTTTCCTCTTCACATGCACCCTGACCTGATTCTGAAGCATTAACAATCACTTCTTTAGTAGCTTTACTTTTAGGAGTTAGCAAGCGTTCAACGATCACATCCTTAACCAGCGTTTACTGCTCAATAGGTAGTAATAATAACGATACTGCAAATGATGAGATGACATATGTAGGGTGCTTTTCCGTTATTATTTTGAGCATCACCACTCCAAAACTATATATGTCACATTTTTTATTGACTACTATTGTGAATGCTATTTTTACAAAAAAAAAAAAAAGATTTGTCAAATGGGAATAGTGATGTAGTGGTAACAAAAGAAAATGTGGATGAAATTAAAAGTTAACTCGGATTTGTGTACTCAAATGTGCCTACAAATGATGTCCAATTTGATGAATGTGGCATCACGAACCTAGCTATTCCAAAATTAAAGTTATAAGCCTCGAATTTTGAACCCAACAAAATATTATTGCTTGAAATATCTCAATGAACAATTAGAGAAAAGAACTCATGGTGCATATAGCTCAGTGCATTAGCTATTCCTTTAATAACGTTTAGCCTTTTGACCCAATCCGACTTTATTGCTTCTTCCATATTGCTTATATCTTTCTTAAACTTTTTCTTTCTATGAACTCATATATCAAGAATAAATGTTAGCATGTGAACATTACCCATGTAATTTCACAATATACTAGTAGTGTATCTTCATCAACACACGAATCTCACTTTTAAATACTTTCAGATCAACAACCTTCTCACTATTTTTATGTCTAGTGAAGTTTCTTCATAGTAACGAATCGGGTTCTTGGCAGTGCTACTCTATAAATATTGTATACTAACACCTAATACAATAGGGATAATAACATTTGCAGTCCTATTAGTTGGACCGATTTTCCAATTTAGTTTTATAACCTTAATTTTTTACAATTGAGTACTGGAAGTTTTAAAAAAATTTCACGTTAGTCCTAGGGCGTTATTTGTAATGGAGATTGCTGATGTGGCGCGATGAACGTGAAATTTTTTTAAAACTTCCAGTACTCAATTGTAAAAAATTAAGGTTATAGAACTAAATTGAAAAATCGGTCCAACTAATAAGACTGAAAATGTTATTATCCCTTAATAAAAAAATGAAGCCACCTCAGCAGTGACACTAATAAATATAATCTCTGTTATAGATAACGCCCTCGGACTAACGTGAAATTTTTTTAAAACTTTCAGTACTCAATTGTAAAAAATTAAGGTTATAGGACTAAATTGGAAAATCGGTCCAACTAATAGGACTGAAAATGTTATTATTCCTAATATAATACTTAGAGTTAAACTCCTTTGTTGCCTCAACAATGTTTTCTTATTGCATATCCTTATCATAAGAGCTCCATATTGCTTTATGGCATACCTCACCTGATTTAGCTTTTCAGTTTCCAATTCTTTTGCTAATGAAGAGATCTAAAACCAAGATGTATAATAAGAGCAAGCTATCTAAAAGAGGAAGAATAAAAAGATTGATGATCTTCATGTTATTTTTGCGATTAGATTTGTTAAATGGAATATAAACACACAGCTTTTAGTTGGTATTATTATTGCACAGTAATGGTGACAAAATGGTGGGTTGGATGGGTATAGGTTAGGTTTAAATGAATTCAACTCACAATCACCCATTTACCCATATTTAATCGATTTATTACTTATATGAGTACCCAAACCCATTTAATCCTCATAAAATTTACTCACCCATTCACCCATTTAAACCCATTTAACTTTGATTCCATATCTAAATTTACAATTAGAAAAATTTTTCTATTTTTTTAATTTTGAAAATTTCTCTATTGTATTTTGTTATTATTATCAATTTAAAGACCTAAAAATATAACAAATTTCAATTAAAAATTCTTTTAAAATGAACCGTTCTATAAATAAATTAAGGATAATTCTAAAGGGCATAATTTGTATGGGCACAAAAGGATAATTTAGAAATTATACTTTTATCTTTAAGGGTAATATTGCAGTTTTAATATATGGAATTTATTTTAAGTAACAAACATACTCTTATAAATATTTAGAGTATTTAAAAGTAGATTTTTAAATTTATATTTTAAATATAGAAAATTTTCTTTTTTGTCTTATATATATATATATATATTCAAAATAGTAAATATCACATTTTTCATTGACTACCAGTGTGTATGCTAGCTCTAAAGAAAAGAAGAATTGTCAAATGGGAATAGAGTGTATTCATAATAAAAGTGTGGCACCCCTCCCCACCGGCACCCACGTCGGACATATTTATAACTCGAACTGTCCAGCACGGAGTAACAGTGTAGAAAGGTACCACTTCTAAAAAGAACTCAAGTAACTATCTAGATAGAGTGGTTATAAACAGGGTTAATATTATGTACAACGCTCGAATCATATTTTGATTGTTGCTTAAATATAATACTAAAACTCATATACATAACAAACACCAATCATCATAAAATATGAATAGCAATATAAGATATAATCTCATCCACAAACACTGATACTGAAAGACATAACATACATACATATACAAAATAATATATAAAGTTAGTGTTCAGCGGCGAGGGGAAAAACTAGAGAAAAAGGGCCAGTAAAAATATATACAATAAGATACAATATAGGATCAAGCCCTATCAAATTCCTAGAAAAGGTAGTCTAGTTACCTTAGGATGTGCTACCCATATATTTACCCAAAAATAGTAGCCTCAACCCTCCATTGGCAAAAGGGGGCATAACATCTACAGTGTCTGCGATAGCTAAGTCCAAGTCATAGTGATCCGGACTCTAACCTGTGTCTCATAGGCAACTGAAATGGCTGTCAGACAACCGTCTGAGAAGTCATTTCTAATAGTGCTAGTACGATAGTCAGTGGCTATGGGGTCAATAGAAACTCGAAAAGAAAGATCAGCGTCAGGATCATGTCTAATATAATATAAAACCATCATCTTGTCTCCATGTATATCAAGAGACTGGGCTACCCACATGATCACCATTATTACTTTACAGGTATATACAAAAGCTAAGCTGAAAATAAAACAGTTTTATAAAGGAGAGTGGTGAGTATTATTATGTGAAACACTCAATGAATGAACTAAATTAAACACTCTCGATAACTAAAATAATAACATTCGGAATAATAAACAAATCAATTTTAAACTAATCAATATAATAGTTAAATATTAACTGTAAAACCAAAGGATCCATCAAAATCATTTGAAACATATAAATCAAATTACAATTTAACTCATTGGATCAATAAACAATTAAATCACAGTTGATTTCTTAAAGCAGTATATAATTAGATTACTGTCACTGCGGTGGGTACCAATTAGCACATTGAAGGTTGGGTCAGGTATGCATACTATTATTATAAATCTCATAAAGTAGCCAAAAAGGCTTATCACTGTATTCCAGATACAGGAATTAACATGAGTTGCTGTGTCCCCAACATAGTCTTACTTCTCACTGAATCCTAACGTACCTCAGACACGATCTTACTGTAATCCTTTACTAATTAAATACTCAAATCATTCAAATGTCATCGTTTATCAAATCAATCTTGTTCACAGCCAAATAAAATACTATAAACATATCTTAGTATTCAAATTTAGTTCAGAAATAAGTTTTTCTTCTAAAATAAACTGAGAAAATGCTCAAAATCACACAAGGGCATTGCCTATTCAGCAGAGGGGCACCACCTTCAGCCACAGGGGCACCGCTTTTGCTCTACAAAGGCTCACGCCTTTGTGCTACAGAGGCACCACCCTCCCAAGATAGAGGCACATGCCTCTGTGCTCTAGAGGTGCCGCCTCTAGGGCCCAAATAGGCTGAGGCGTTGCCTTCCCTCCTTTGTTAACGTATAGATTTTTAAAATTTTACAAAACCAATTGAAAATAAATTTATTTTGAATCACCTAAATAATTAATCAAACTAACAAATCAATTTAAGAAAATTATAGGGTTTTGAAGTAGGGAATTCACTTACCTACATCATTGATTCCTCCCTCTCGCCTCTAGCTCCTACGCTGTCTACAGATGAACAAATGAAACTCAGCTCCTTTTCTTATTTTACTTTGCCTCTGCTTTCTTTTCTTTTCTTTTCTTTCTTTGCCATAGAATGATACCATTCTTTTCCTTAACCAAGCCATGTACGTGCATGGCGTGTAGAGGAGTGGGTGAGTCATCTTCACCCTCTCCCGCATGCAACACGTCCAACTGTAATCATTCATTTTTTTAATTTGAAGGTTTTGGGCGGTTAATGCCCACTTGCATTTTAACCTCTGAACTTAATTATTTTCAATTAAGTCATTCAAATCAAATTTATTTTCTATACAATCTAGTCCTAACTAATTATAGTATTAAATATTCGGGCACGGACCCGACAAAAAGAAAATATAGATAAAATCAAAAATTAACCAAGAGCTGTGTACCCAAATATGCTTATAAATATTGTCCAATTCGACATCATGAATCTAGCTATTAATAATGTTTAGTCTTTTAATGCAATCCGACTGCATTGCTTCTTCTATGTTGCTTAGTATCTTTTTTAAACTTCTTCTTTCTATGAATTCATATATAAAAAAATGAGTGTTAGGCATGTGAACAATACCCACATATAATTTCACAATGTTTTGGTAGCATATATTCGTTAACACACAAATCTTACATTCAATTTCTTTCAAATCAACAATCTCTTCACTACTTTGCATTTGGTGAAGTGTCTTCACAACAATGACTTGGCCTCTTGGCAATGCTACTATATAAACAACTTTGTATCCTCTCACCCCAATACAATACTTACAGTCAAACTCTTTTATTGTCTTAATAATATTTTCATATTGCATATCTTTATCATAAGAGCTCCAAATTGCTTCGTGGCGTACCTCTCCTGATTTAGCTACAACTTGATTTTGAGGATGTTGAATGATGTATCAAAACTCAATGATGATCACCATCCAATAATATCAAGAGGATGGTTGCTCTAAAAGGAAATGCAAAAGACTTTAAAAAATCTCTAAAAATCAAGTTAAAATAATTTTTGTCAGTTTTCTCATTTTATGTATTTAATTATAATTTATTAAAATTTAAGCGAGTAAAAAGTGTAATTTTTCATTACTTCTTTTACACCCTCACACACCCACGTGACTTTATCCTTTTTCTTTTTTTGTAGTATTTATTTAGTTTTATTTATTTACTTATGTATTTATCACTTTATCTCTTTCTATATATATATCTTTAGTTAGGATTTATTTTAATTTAGGATTCTTATCTGATTAGATTTGTTTTAGGATTTTTTAATTCTCTATATAAACATCACTTTTAAGAAAAAATAGGGCAAAGAGAAAAAACACGTAAAAAAATATTTTTATAAAACTAGATTTTTGACGTTCTTCTTTTGATTTTCCTTGTTCTTCTCCTTATTTTGTTTTTCTAATTTTTTTTGTTATTTTTATTTTTCTTTCATCTAACTTTTAGGAATTAGGGTGGAGAGATAATTAATTAAAATTAGTAGATTTAGGGGTGAAGAGACAATTAATTAAAATTGGTAGATTTAGGGTTTAACTTATAAAAATAAAAATCGAACACATTCCTTTGCTTTTTTTAGAGAAATTCAACAATTTGAGCTAATTCCTACCATATAGCAACACCCTTCAAAGAGACAACCACACACAAGGTTAATCTGAGGGTAATGTAATATTTTTATTTTATAGTTATTAATTATTTATTTAAAAATCAACACTAAATTTAATTAAAATAGGAAAAAAATTACAAATTACCGATTAAAAAAATAATTTTATAAAAATTAGAAAAGACTTATAAAAAAATCATAACAAATAATTTTAAAATTTTTTGTTTCAAAGAAATTGATCATTGACTTAATATTTTGAAAATAATTTCAAAACTGTGACACCCCTCCCCACAGATGCCCCGCCGGACAACATTGACACTCTAGCTGCTTCGCCTGAGACACCGACGTGGAGATGTGTCACTTCTAAGTAACTAGTCTATAATCACCATCTAACAATTTCTACTATATTCCATCAGACATAATTAACATTATCAATAATAATAATCCAAATAAGGGTTATAATATACAATAACATATCGTACTACAAAAGGGCTGTCAAGGAATGGATTATCCTAAATATATACAAATGTACACAAAAAAGGAGGGATAAAACCATCTGTCCTAACTCACAAGGTCAGTCTCGACCTAGAGAGTACTGCTATAACTACAACAAAAGGGTGCAGTTACTCTCTATCACAAGCCCTATCTTATAACAAAAAGAAAGATGATCTGGATAGAAACTAAGTCTAGGATAACGGGACCCAAACTCCAGTAGTAGTGACGTGTCTCACTGTAATCATTGTCAAACATCCGTCAGAAAAGTCCAACCTATTTGTGTGTGTATGATAGTCGACTACTATCGGCTCTAAGATAACTCTGAAAGATAATACAACATCAACATCATGATGGACATAATACTTTACCTCCGCCTCTGCCCCATCTACCTCGCATATCATAGCGGTCCACATAATAGCCATACTATGTATAATACTAATAAGATCTATCTTACGCTGAAAAGAAAATAAAAATAGAGTGGTGAGTATTTTCTTAAGAAAATACCCAATGAATGGACAGACTACAACACTGTCCCAAGAATCAATAAGAAATAACAATAATCTAGAATAATTTGGAAATAATCAACTTAATCAACTAATCTTTCGAAATTTCATTTAAATCATATACATAGCACAGTACAGCACAACACAGTTTTCCAAATATGAACAGGAATAGGTTTCAGGTTGTCATAAATGTAGTGGGTACTAGTTAGCACATCGAAGGTCCAATCTAGGTATGCATACTGATCTATAACCACTCAGATTAGCCCCAAAGGTATACAAGAATATCGAGCACTGTCCCAAAAGATAGTTACAATCTCATAACTTAATCATTGTACCCCAGGTATAAGAATATCAATCAGACGTGAGTTGCTGTGTCTCATACATAGTCTTACATCTCATAGAACCCTACCGTACTCGGGCATGGTCTTACTACAACCACCTTTTCTTGCTATATATATGTGCTAAAAAATCATCATAATTTCCCAACCAATCATAATTTTAATCAAATTCAAACTCTGTATTGTTCTCAATATCAAATACAATACAATTTAAGGTTTAAAACTAATCAAAAGCAACTCAAACAACATTTTAGATTACTAATGCATCGACTCAGTGCAGAAGCACCACCCTTGTGCCACTGAGGCACCGCCTAAATGACACTAAACCACTGAGGCGCTGCCCTATTAGCTGCTAAGGCGCCACCTTATCTCATGCTGAGGCATTGCCCTTAGGATTTAATTGGGCTGAGGCGTCGCCTTTGTGCATAGAGGCG
>CATIWO010152023.1:0-13397 GCA_949673435.1 Macaranga tanarius | reverse complement strand
TTGTAAACTTTAAAACTATGTATAAATAATATTTTGATATGTAATTATAAAGTATCTTTCATTTTGTGAAAAATTTTATTATTTATGTGTAAAATTCTAATGTTCTGGACACGTGTATGTGACGCCTGGAGGGTGTGACATCCCCACCTCTCTCAGTCATCCTTCCCCTAATAATAAGACTCTCTCCATAAGTTTTCGGGTTAACCACCAACTGTTTAACTTGCTTCTTGGAATACAACGCCTCATAAACCTCTTCTAGAGAGATTTTCTCACGACTATACAACAGAGTCTCAACAAAGTTCCTATAGGATGGAGGTAAAGAACATAGCAAAATCAAAGCTAAGTCCTCATCCTCAACCTTGAGCTCCATACTCTCCAAGTTAGAGACAATATCCTTAAACACAGTTAAGCGATCCTCAAGGGACGTACCTTCCACCATACGATGAGAGTACAAATGTTGTTTGTTAGGAAATTTGGATTTACGGAAGCGTGAGAGGATCAAAAATTATTCGAGATAATAAATAAACACAACATTAAAAATAGAGAAAATACAAAACACATAGAAATTAATGTGGTTCGGCGTAAGTCTACTCTACGGGCGAAGGAGGAACAAATTCACTAATTAACCAAAGATATAAGAAAATAGTGTGGAGATAAACACTCAACTCTTAGCCCCAATCAAGCTCTCTACTTGGCACATGTGCAGAACACAAGGTATTCACGGTGTCTCTACAACTTTTGACACTCCCTACGATACACATTAACACATATACATATAGCCCTATTTATAAAGGATATAAAACCTAAAATCCAACTTAATCAAGGATTCTCTTCAATATAGGAATCTCTTCAAAATAAGTGATAAGAATTTAATTCCAAATAAGAGTTTAATTCCTAAATAAGAGTCAAATCCTATTGAAAAAGGATTTTCTTGACTTAGCCACCAAGTATATGCCAAAACATCAATCATGTGTGTTGCATGGCTTCCATCAGGCCGTATTCCAACCCGTGTTCAAATCTGGACAAAAATGCAAGTTTCAACACAGCTTGTGTCATGTCATATTACTGCTCGTATTCCACTTTGGACATAATGACAGCCTCGAACACACCTTGTGTCATGTCATATCTCAAACCATGTCTATCTTCAACATGAAAATATATAACCCAAACATGTCCAAATGCTCAAATAATGATGCCATAGGCTAAATTCAAGTCACATATTAACAAATCTCCACCTTGACTTGAATTTTCTTGTATTAAATTTACTCCACCTTCTCCACAAATGTCTCAAACATGAGAACACCAAAATAAGTCCAAGAGCCACTTGAACTTGCTCCTTTAAAATACTTTAGTTAATAAATCACCAAAATTGACTCCGCCCAAAAGTATAGAAGAATGAGATATTAATGTAGCAGTACCTGTCACGATAGATCCTTGCAACTCATATAATCTACCAATACATCTAGCTCGCATCACCACAACGGCATCCATAATAATATCCAAAATCCTATCTCCGCCAACAAAACTATAACCACCAATTTTTAATGTGGATAACGAGATGAGATTCTTAGACATGTTCGGAACATGTCTAACACCAATCAAAGTCCTCACTACACCATCATGTGTTTTAATTCTAACTGAACCAACACTAAAAATTTTACAAGGATGGTTGTTGCCCATTAATATAAAACCACTATTAACCGGTTCATAGGTGGCAAACCAATCTCTATTGAGACAAATATAATAATCATAACCAAAATTAAATATCCACCCTTGCCCAAAATTAGTGAAATTTCCAGTCACAACGAGGACATTACCTTCAAACTCATTAACTAAGTTGGCTTCTGCGGATTTACTATGCTGATCCTTTTTCTTCAATTTCCAATAATCAGCCTTTACATGCCCAATTTTCTTGTAATAATAATAGGTCTTCTTTTTGGTACCCGAACTTCTCACCAATAGAGCATCTACAGTTGCCCTAGTGTCTTGAACAAGCTCCTTATCCATAAGCTCCTTCAAAAATAAAGCCGATTTAATATCCTCCACCTTCAACATTTTCTTTGTATAAATTAGAGTATCTCTAAAATTCTTAAATGAGGAAGGAAGAGAACGGAGCAATATAAGAGCTAAATCTTCTTCTTCATACTTGATCTCAAAATTTTCCAAGTCAATCATGATGGATGTAAATTCATCAATATGGGTTCTCAAGGAGGTACCTTCTACCATATTAAGCATATGCAAATGATGCGACGAGTTTATTCGAGAGACTTTTCTTCAAAAATAGCTCCTTAAGTTTTGTCCATAATGCTATAGTTGTCTTCTCATAAATAACTTCTCGCAACACCTCATTCGACAAACATAACTGAATGGTAGCCATGGCCCTTACATCCAAATCCTCTATCTTTTCTTTGGTCATTGTAGATGTCAATTTCTCCTTCTCCAATAAAGCTTTATGCATCCCATTGTGTGTTAAAAGGGCTCGCATCTTAATTTGCCATAAACTAAAGCTCATATTGCGATCCAATTTCTCTATTTTCAATTTTGATGTCGCCATAACTAAATCTTTAATAATTGTAAACAGCTCTGATACCACTTGTTAGGAAATTTGGGTTTGCAGAAGCGTGAGAGGATCAAAAATTATTTGAGATAATAAACAAACACAACACCAAAAATAGAGAAAACATAAAATACACAGGAATTAACATGGTTCGGCATAAGTCTACTCCACGGGCGAAGGAGGAACAAATTCACTAATCAACCAAAGATACAAGAAAATAGTGTGGAGATAAACACTCAACCCTTAGCCCCAATTACACCCCAATCAAGCTCTCTACCTGGTACACGTGCAGAACACAAGACATTCACGGTGTCTCTACAACTTTTAACACTCCCTACGATACACATTAATACATATACATGTAGCACTATTTATAGAGGATATAAAACCCAAAATCCCCTACGACACACATTAATACATATACATGTAGCCCTATTTATAGAGGATATAAAACCCAAAATCCAACTTAATCAAGGATTCTCTTCAATATAGGAATCTCTTCAAAATAAGTGATAAGAATTTAATTCCAAATAAGAGTTTAATTCCTAAATAAGAGTCAAATCCTATTGCGAAAGGATTTCCTTGACTTAGCCACCAAGTATATGCCAAAACATCAATCCTGTGCGTTGCATGGCTTCCATCAGGCCGTGTTCCAACCCGTGTTCAAATCTGAACAAAAATGCAGGTTTCAGCACAGCTTGTGTCATGTCGTGTTGCTGCCCGTGTTCCCCTTTGGACATAATGACAGCCTCGAACACACCTTGTGTCGTGTCATATCTCAAACCATGTCTGTCTCCAACATGAAAATACATAACCCAAATATGTCCAAACGCTCAAATAATGATGTCATAGGCTAAATTCAAGTCATATATTAACACTGCTTTAGATGCATCTTGCTAGGAAGAGATTTCTTCATGCATATCTGCTCCAACTTCGCCCACAATGAAGCCAAGGTCTTCTCCTTCATTATATCCTGTAAAATAGTATTCGATAAATGCAGATGTATTTGTGTCAAGGCTTTACGATCTTTACGCTTCTTTACATCATCTATCCATGATGTGGGCATATGTTTAAACCCCAAAATACAATCATCTAACTCCATCTGAGCGAGTACGGCTCGCATCTTAATCTGCCATAACGTGAATCTTGTGCTACGATCCAATAGAGGAATATCATACTTCAACGAAGCCATTGTTCTAATCAGACAATGCCAAGATTAAACCCGGGAAATGCAATCTTAGCTCTGATACCAGTTTGTTAGAGTCGCAGCGGAAGCAATAGGTGAATGCAAACAAACACACAAACAATAGAAAATCAAAGTAAACAATAATAGACACAAAGATTTATGTGGAAAACCTTAATAGGGGTAAAAACCACAGGTAAAAGAGGAGAGATTTCACTATGATCGTAAAAATAGCGTACAAATAGTGTTTAGACGGCTAACAATAATGAATAGGCCGAATTCCCTAACCCCTAATTGATACAAGACTTATTTATAATGTTTGTGGAGAGAAAATAGGAAGAAAAACACTTCCTAAACGGATTTGGACAACACTGCATACGACATGGCTTATGTCATGTCGTGCTGCAACCCGTGTCACTTCCCGGAGCGTAAACTAGACATGACACGGCTTGGAGCATGGTCATGTTACTCCCCGTGCACCATTCTTGGACAAATGCGGATCTCAACACGGCTTGTGTCATGCCATGTCCTAACCCGTATTGCTCACTGGACAAAAACAGCACTCGACACACCTTGTGACATGGCTTATGTCATGTCATGTCCCAAGCCATGTTTGCCTCCAACATGAGAAAACACATTCCAAACTCGTCCAAAACATCCAAAACTTATCCAAAACGCGAAGCCAACATATCTTCCACCAAAATTCATGACACAAAACACAACAGCTTCATTGACAATTATTAGTCACTCATCTTTGTTTCAATCAAATTTGTTTATTTCCCTCAAAGACTCTACTTTTTTTTCCCTCAAAGACTTTGTCTCAAGTCTATATGAAACAACAGGTTGTTGTCTTTGTGATCTTTGTTCTTGGAAACGATATTCTTCTTACTGCTTGAGGATTATATATTGGTATGCTTATGGCCCATATCAGTATTTGGAATGTAAACATGAGAAGCAAACCAAATGAAATGAAATGTAATTTGACTTTGCTTCACATGACTTGGCAATTTGGCATCAACATTGAGCAGGTGAGGAGTCTGATAATTTGACTGTATTAGGCTATTACAATGACCATTATTTTCCTAAAACAATAGTTTTTAGTAGATGTCTGTTTAACTAATACAATTTCTCTCTAAAAGCTTATCTAACTGTCAGTCAATGCTCCCTGAGAACAAATTGTCATTCTTAATCCAAATTTTAATGAGCAGATGAATCTTAATTCAACCCTTCTATTCTTAATTAATGATAATAAAGATATTTTGGCAGGAGATTGTGGGTTTTCGTGCTAGTTTGAACCTAAAGAACAAAACTAATCACAAAAGAAATATAGATTCCCTTAGCTGATGATACATTTATAACCAAGTCAACAGGCTATGACATAGTTGTACTAATATAAACTTATTGGATATAGAACCATATTGTCCCTCTTTTATGGACACTTCACTTGATTGCCTGCTCATTTTGTTTGTTTGGAACTGTCTACACGAGTGACTCTATTTTCTTGGCTAATGGCTCTATTTTATTTGCTATTGCCTCAATCCCATGTCCTAGTGTCCATACATTATTATATATTTGTTGTGTTTCTTCCTCCAGCACTCATCACAGCAGTAGGTTAGAAGACTGATTCCACAATCACAGGCTTTGCAGAATGGACCTGGGCGGTTCATGAGGGTGAGAGGGTGGCACGGATGAAATTGATGCTGGATCTCCTGTGGTAGTTCTGCACATGATATGTGTAAAAAGAAACTACATTTGTTGCAACCATAGGTGGCATGAAAGCATATTTTTTGACACGCGCCACAGATAACAGCATCATCAGCACCTTTCTTCACCAACTCGAAGAGGGTCAAGGGATGACCGTGGCTTAAATGATGGATGTGTTCTGGTCCCTCAGGTATCTTGACAGGAAGCATAGCACATTCAACTTCTAAACTGAAATAACATTTGTCACAGTGGAAGAAGAAGCCTGAGCAGTTTCTGTGGCAAGCTCTGCACCAGAAGGAGGATAGCGTTTGTAAGGTGAGAGAGCATGGATGAAAGAAATGTTGAATTTCTTCTGGAAGCCCAGTGCAAGATTTATGGAGGTAAAATTCACAACGGTTGCATTGATAGTGCAGACCACAACAAGACTTTTCACATGCCTTACAGTAGGCTTCATTGTTTTCTTCCATGGCAAGCGTCAATGGATGCCCGTGGCTGCGATGTTGAATGATACGCTGGTAGCTGTTAGGCTTTATAGTAGACAATAAGGCACATACCACCTCAATTTGGAATTGACATTGTCCACAACTGTAAATCAAGCCTGAGATATCTCTTTCACAAGCAGCACACTTGAAGGAAAGACAGGTTGTGAGCAGGATAAGAGGGCAGGGGGTATGTCCAAGCATGATTCATGGAGGAAAAAGTTGCAACTCTTGCAGCCAT
The DNA here is from genome assembly GCA_949673435.1 of Macaranga tanarius. Taxonomy (NCBI): domain Eukaryota; kingdom Viridiplantae; phylum Streptophyta; class Magnoliopsida; order Malpighiales; family Euphorbiaceae; genus Macaranga; species Macaranga tanarius. The sequence continues at coordinate 7,233 of CATIWO010152023.1, read as the reverse complement.
AGGCAGGATCAGGACAGCAACAAGGTTTTCCACAAGATATACAGCTAGTTTTATCATCTTCTTCTTCTTCCTTATTGTCGAGGAGTGTCAGAGGATGCAGATGACTAAAATGTTGAATATGATCATGAACTTCAGGCTTCGTGATCGAAGAAAGGGCACATTCAAAAGGCTTGATCATAATTCTTGGAACATGCATGGCAAGTGAAGGACTGGTCTGAAAGAAGGATTAGAGGGCATGGATGAAAGAAATACTGAATCTCTCGTCGAATCTCGGAACAGGATTTATGAATGTAAAACTTACACTTGCTGCAACCATACGCTTGATTGAATCTCAATAAGCTTTTTTCACATTCCTTGCAAACTTCATCATCCTTTTCACACAGAATCAGAGGATGCCAGTGGCTAAAATGGTTGCTGATCTCCATCTTTTTTTTTTTTTTTTAATTCTGTGACTCAAACCTTAAAAATCAAAAGAAGGGTCTTCGCCACAGTCTCAATGGTTCCTTGAGATCAAGTTGCTTAAGTTATAGTTTATTTGCATCATGTGTTTGACTGTTAGTTTTTAATTATATTATATTACTTGTCAGTTGTCACGTCATAAAGAATTTGTTTTCTGAGACTAAGTCTATAGGTTGAAATAGGAACACAAACCATTGAGAATATAGAACACAGTGCACAAATTGAATCAATTTCAATAACAACAACAATGAGAGATGGATAGAGATGTATCTATCCCTCAAATTCATTATTCAAACTGTTGATACAATAACACAGAGAACTGAACTCCAACCCAGAACAACACCATACAAAAATGTCAAGGCAAGAAGATCATTATAATACCTACAACGGTTGTCACAACACAACACATACTATACTACATATACCTTCAAATTATTAAGGAACATCTGCAGTGCCTAAACTCACATAATTGGCCAAATGTTTCTACTGGCTCCATAACCAATTCTTGCTTCTCTAACTCCGGAAAAAAATATAACAACTTAATAATTACTGATTGATCAATTGCCAAATATATATATGTCCATCTATTCCACCATTGAACTGGCCAAAGTAGGAGAACCTAGTGGCTTGCCGCGACCCATGGTGAAACCCCTGGTCCCATCAGGCATTCTTGGTCCCCTTAATGTATGTTTAGCAGCTGCTTCACACTGGGGAGAGCTAACAGATTGTGGAGAAGGGGCAAGCAAGCCTCGCCCGCCATGGCTTTGCCCACGTCCTCTACCCTTGCCTCGACCTTTCGCCCATCCTTTCCTTGATGACCCTGAATTTTCTTCCATCTAGACAAGTTTCATGCGAGATTAAAAGAACATAGAAATGATCTAATATTAGGCCAATGCCATCTTTAGTATGATATCTGCAGAATATGGTATCAAAGGATTTAGCAGAAAAGTCTGCGAGCAACAAGCAATGATGCTGAAAATGCACATAACATTTCTGAGACCATTCTATATTTGGCAGGGAATAGTAAATATGCAAACAATCATACACAGAAATGTTAATATGATTGGTCAGATATTGAAAGTTACTTACATTGCTCTCTGTGACATATTCTGCATTGTTAATCTGAGAAAAATCTTCGTTTGCTTCAGGAGATGCTGATTCTTCATCATCCAAAAGGCCATCAAACTCAGACTTTCTGCTTTTCAGAACAGATTTTGGCTGGAAAAAATTTCACATTTAGACACTATTAATCTTCCCATTAAGGAGAAGAATACAACAATATATTGAAATTAACAGGTTTTGATCAGACGTACAGAGCATCTGAGCAGAACTCTAACTCGAAGTCCTTTTCTCCAATTCCTTTCATCATTCAACTTCTCAACCTGATGAAATTGCAAAACTTTCATTTTTTTCATCACAAAGAGAAAAGAACGCATAACCAACTTTACACCTCAGGATTCCAACAATCTTGACATTGACATACCGCTTTCTCTGCTGTTTCTGAGCTCTCAAACTCCACAAGTGCGTGCAGCTTTAAGAGGAACAAAGAAAGAATCAGGTTCATAAGAAAAAAATTCTTACCATAGCAAAATGTTTGATATATACAAGATTAACAATACCTTGTTGCTAATGAAGAAATCATTTTTAGTGCGCAAAGAATTGGATTCTTGAGGATGGCAAATTCTTATGGTTCTTGCACTGCTTATGGATGAAAATCATTAATATGCAACAAAGACCTCAACATTACTCAAACACTTAGACAAAGTAATGAGTTATAAATTTAACCTTCCAACCACACTGAATATTTTCTCAAGATTTTGATGAGAATGATCTTCAGGAAAATTCTCCACCACAACAGTACGAGACTGCAAGATTGAAGAAAGATAGCTTGCATCAGCAAGAAAAACAAAAGGGTCTCAAAGCAACATTTTAATATCATTTATTTAACAGAGAAAATTGCTACCTGAAGATCTTCTCTGTCTTTCTCAGTGAAAGGGATTTTGCGTTTAACTTTTTTAGTATCCTCACTTACAACCTTTAAAGCCAAGACAATTCATGGAATCAGATTAATTTTCACGGTGTTGTGGCTTTGACGATTAAGAACTAAAGATGAACAATTAAGCCAAACTCACAAGTTTTGAAGAGGACAGAAGTGCTTGTGCAAGCAAATGGTTGTTATTAACAAGGGACTTCATTTTCTTGGTGGAGGCAATAAAAGATATTGGTACTGCAGTAGAGCCAAAAGGTGTATATACATGAATTGATGTTGTCTTAATCAGAAACGGAATGAAACTGCTATTGCAAAAAGTTGACAGGTTTATCAGAACTCTCAAAAGGGTCCTTACCATAACCGTCAGGATCTTTACTTATGAGTTTTGACATGGATTCATTTGCAAGAAGATTCATGTCACTGAACTGGTACTCCACCTAATTTGCATACAAACGATCATCAGACTCAGAATGTATCATAATGAACATTTCAAGTAAAAAACTGACTCTCCAATGTGTCATAATGAACAAAATATGCTCCTGATATTAATGTTTGCAGGATTGATGAATATAAACAGTAGCAACCTAATAGAATCAAAAACAGAATTTATCTCCTAAATGCTGACCATGATCTCAAACAATTTTAAACAAGATTGAACCATCAATGAAAATTTTCAATAAAGGCAAAGAAATAAAATTCAAGAAAAGGACGACCCAGATCATGAAAATGGAAATAATTATAAAGAATGAACCTGTTTGAGAATCTTTAGGCGAAGATCATCAGTAAGAAGAGCAGTCTTGTTAGATGAATTATTAGGCAATGAAAGATTAGGATTAGAAATAGCACCAGCAGCAGGATTATGAGGCTCTTGTTCTCCAACAAAGAACCAATCAGACCCACCAAGATAATGAAAACAGGGATAAATATAACCAGAAATGGTCATCTGGGTACTCTGATTCTGATTCTGACTCGAACCGTGTGATCTCGGCACAAATTCAGGTGCTTGAGCATTGAATTTGAAAGAAACACTTGCATTACCCTTGCTACTGCTACTACTAGTAGGAGTAGTAGTTGTGCTCTCACTTGGTTTCAATGATTCTGGCATTTCTTGATTTTGGTCTTGTTCTTTGATCAAGATTCTTTCAGGCTGTGCTTGTGCCATGATTTTTTTTTTTTTGTTTTCCTCTGTTTCCTTGAGAGAGCTCCAAGGTTTTGTGTGTATGTGTGTGGTGTTTGTTTGTTATTTCCGTTAGTGTTCCTGAAGTTTAGTAACTGTGATATTGAATCCACATTTGGCGCCCAAATAGGGAGGATTTTTATTTGTTCTTTAGTTTTATTTTATTACATGAGAGCGTTGCTTGTGGATTTGACCAGTTATTTGAGGTTTTGCTTTTGCCCATTTCTTTCTCTCATCCCTCAATCACAAATTTTTCATTCTATATTTAAATAAATCTGAGATTTTTTTTTTTATAAAAAAATTAAGATTCTAAAATAATTATATATTTATTTTATTCAAATTTACTGCTTGATGACTTGATCTTACCCAAAAAAAGTTTTATTCATTTTTTTTTTTTTTTAAGAAGTAATACATCTACATTCCATGAATTTTACATTTTTTGTTAGTTTGATTTTTCAATTTATAAATTTATTATTTAAATACTCTTTTTTTTGGACCGTTATTATTTAAACACTATATTTTTTTGACAGGTGATATAGGATCCAGTATCATTAAGAATTTTACATTTTTTGTTAGTTTGATTTTTTAATTTATAAATTTATTATTTAAACACTTTTTTTTTTGGACAGGTGATACGGGATCCAGTATTATCAGGACGGAGAGGAGGACATTTAGCTTTTAAAAGTTAATATATTTTGAAAATTATTTTTGTGAACTACCACTATAAAGTGAGATCTTACATGCCTAGTGTGGGGAAGAGGAATTGAACCCAAAACATCTTCCTCCCAAGAGCAAAAACTCTTGCCACTTGAGTTAGCCTCAAGTATATTATTTAAAGACCTTAGCTAGATAATGTTTAGGTATTTAAATGATATTTTATAAGTTAAAAGAATATTATTTAGACATCTAAAATAGCTAAAAAAATATTTATAAATCATGTATTTAGCCAGCTAAGATGTTAAAATATTCAATTTGTAAGTTGAAAAGACAAATGAACAAAATGTGATTATTTAAAAATTATATATACACTAAACTTTTTTCTAAATTTTAAAATTTGATTTAACTGACAATAAATTTTAACTCCAGTAAAAAATATATATATATATATTTTTTATCAACTGTACTACTCATTAATTTTATGAGTTAAAATAACTAATTAAAATACTAAATACATGACTTGCCTTAACTCATCTGTTTGTTTATATAATGATTACTTGCTCACAAGTCTCATGTGTTCATTTCATTAAAAAAATGTTGTGATATATTCTGATGACAGAAACTTGATACAATCAAACTGATTTTTCCCCCTTAGACCTTCAGTAAACAATTGAAAAAAAAACATAACATAAACATGCAACCGACCAATTGCCCACTTCAGCCCACTCTTCATAAGAAAAAATTTAGGCCCCAAAGGATGAGCAAGGCTTTTGGAGTAGTGTCATTGTTTGCTGGGAGTAGAATTTGTGTTAAGGCCCAAAAATTGAATTCCCCTTATCTTGTTACGACATCCCCATATGTTTGATCATTCATAAAGACAAACACATGCTTTCCAGAGAATGCGATGGTAACATTTACCCTACAAATGGAGGTATAATCATTCACAAAAATTTTTGAAAGCCATGCTTCTCCAAAATCAACCAATTAGCAAAAAGTTGTTTAAAACAAAGAAAGGACTGATTGACCAGTCAAACTAGTATTTAAAATTTTAATTAAGACCCTAATCAAATCCCAAGCCGCCCAATCAAATTGCAACTTTTGTCTTCTTTAATTCTGGTGTTAATATGGCATTAGCATTAATCATATGCTTAGAAGATAATCTTGGCACTCATTATAGCTAAAAATGTACATTTTTCTTACCAAAAAAAAAAAGTGCACATTTTAAGCTAAATAAAAGGGCATACTTTATCCAACCAATGCTTTAAATGGAAAGTGAAAGTCATAAAGTACCATTAAAACTCATGTTGTCTCCCTTGCAATATCATTACAAATAAAGTTCACCCTTCTTGAAAGCACAAGGGTGAATTTCAAACTCAATTAGATTTAGATGTATATTGGGTTGGTAATATGCATTATGAAAAAAAAAGTTCTTTCCTGCACTAAAGTTCATCTAGCTTATCAAATTTAACTAGTGAATAAAAATCTTGCAAAATTGGATTTGCATTCAATCAGCTGGCTTGATATACTTAATTTATTAAAAAAATTCTGAATAAATATTAGTATGTAATATTATTCTATTAAAAATGATATATCGATGACACCTAAATCAACTGGTCTAGTTTAAAACATATGCTCGATCTATAACACTTTAAAAATCAAACTTTTCAATGATATCACGTGAAAAATTTATAATTTATAATGTCGTACGCTTGTGTGTGTGTCTATATATATATACAGATACACACATACGCAGGACTCGCTTTTTTATTAAATTTAACAATTAACATTCATGAGTTTTATAAGTATAGACTAATAATACAATATTGTTTAAAAAAGATTTATTAGTATTTAAATTGTAAATGACTAGAATGAAAGTAGAATATTAACGTCCTTAATATTTTTCTAAAATGAGTGAGATTTTGTATAGAAAATGGTAAAAAAGATTACTGTTAAAATAACATTTTAAAATTGCTTGTCCTTTTTGCTTTAATACTTTTTGATAGGTTGCCTATCTTTTTCTAGCAATTAAAAAGTTTCCTAATTATAACAGACCTATCAAGAGGAATCATAATCTCTGGCTGGTCTTTGAAGGAATCTTCAATAGGAATATTGTTCTTATTTAATGTAGGACCAATTTCATAAAATTATTTTTCTTATTGAAAAAAGTAATTAATCTAATTTAATCTAATTATGGTTCCATTGCAATGTGGGTATATATGTGCATAATTAGTATTACCTGCTGCAATGAATTTCACATATTCTATTCTGTTCCCTATTTTCTAATTAAAGAAACAGAACAGTGCAATTTTATACTTTGAAAAAACTAATTTATATATATATAAAAAAAATGTTACTTAACAAAGGTTTTTTTTTTTTTTTTTTACCACTTTTAAGCCCTGAAAGCTCCTGAGATAGTGGAGGGGAGTGAAGATCAAACCCCACCCTCTACTTTGGATGTCCCCATTCGTAGCCAATAAGATTAATTAACAATTAATCTTATTTATAAGGACAAAAAAAAAATTAATGAGAGGTTCCATCATTTTCAGCTCACTTATTTCACCTTATCAAATTGGTGGGCTCGCATTCATTATATATCTTGTCTGTAAGATTCTCTCTATTATTTTGTTTCTGAGAGTGACTGTTTTGTCATGCACTTGGATAAACATAGCAACTGATTGTGTTTTTTTCTTCAATTTTCTTAAAAAATTATATATTAACAATTATTTTTAGTGGGATATGACTGGGTTTGGTGAGAGGATAAAATCTGAGGAATTATTTATTTTTTTTAACAATTCACTAATTAATAGGCTGTTTGCAGACCACATAATTCCGTTAGCTGGCACTAAATCATATGTACTGCATATGTTGTGTAGCATTACATTATTTTACTTTTGAAATAATTTATTTTTATTTATAAAAAATAAATTTATTGGTCCTTCAAAATCTCACA
>CATIWO010151820.1:0-13259 GCA_949673435.1 Macaranga tanarius | reverse complement strand
AAAGTAAAGGGAAAAGGATAGAGCACAGGGTCCAATCATGACACAAATGAAATTGGATATTGTCCAATAGAGAAAGAACAAAATCTCTCCAAGTTGATTGATAGCAGCAGCAGTACAATCGTCTAGTCTAACAGTGCAGTAGTTACAACTATCTATATCCATATGTCCTGACTCCTTATCTTGGCCATGTGAGCCCAGCCTCTTGATTGAATATGAACTCATCTCATGTCCCTTTTTATGCACCATTTACATGGCGCAACTTGCGCTGCATTTATGATGAAATCAAATATCTATATAAAACACATATGATAAGTACCATGTAGCATTTGCTTTTTTTTTTTTTTTCGTTATATTTCAGTACTTTATAAATTGTGTATTAGTAAAAATGAGTCAAAATTATTAATATTGTTTATATGTATTAACTTGGAGGCCAATATGAGAGGTTATGTAAGTGGGCCAGTATTTGGATGATTGTTGTTATAAAACTTTTTTGTTATAGTTAATATGTCAATACATATAAATGATGTTAGTGATTTTAGCACATATTTACTAATGGCTTAATTTATAGGATACTGAAATTTATGATAGGATACTGAAATATATGAAAAACTACATGACCATAAGGGCAAATAACCACATAGTAGTTTTTGTACTTATCAAAATTAAAGACACAAATTTTATCAGTTAGAACAAGTTTTGCCATGTGGCAATAGTACTCCTAACTATTTTTTCTAATTTTTATATTTATTTTATTTTCACTTCATAAAATATTAAATGAACATTAACTTTTTTATATTTTATAACTTCTCAAATTTCTAACTATATTTACTTTAAGTTTTAATTTTTATATCTTATATATATTTTAAAAAAAAATTTCCATTCAAAACATGTATAACATGATCATTATTTTTTTTTTTTATAATTTCATCCTCTCATATTTCTTATTATATTTGCTTTAATTTTTAAAATCAACTACTTTAATATTATTTTTAGTATTTTTATATTTCTAACTGTTTAGATTTTAAATTTATTATAATTTAAAATAGTATGTTAAAATTTTTAATGCATTTTTACTCGACTAATCTTTCATATTCTAACTAATTAATCTTTAATGATTAACTTTTGTTCTTCCTTTAAGTTATATATATATATATATATATATATATATATATATATATAAACTTTTTGTATTATTTCTTATATCTTTATAAATACTCACATTCTAACTCTCAATTTGGATTGTTCATCCTCACAAAATGAAATAAGTTTGAAATGATCATTTTCACTAAACTTTCTTTAACCTATAAAAAAATAGGTGACATGAAGATGATACATTTTTTCGAAGGTTTAATTTTTTATTATACTGCTCTTATTATATAGGTAATATTTTTGTTATTTTTATTTATTTTACGTTAGTTTTTTTATTAATAAATTTGTTGATAAATGTAAATTTTATATTAAACTATATATTTAGTTTAAAGTTTTTGTATTTCTTTTTTCATATTTTTGTATGAACCAAGTTTAAAATGATCATTTTCTCTTTGCATTTTTACTCTATAGAAAGTAGTCACAACGATGATAAATTATTTTGAAGATTTAATTTTTTTATTATATTGCTATGACTTATTTTGTCATGTACAATTTTTTCTGATTTTTATTTTTATTTTAATGTCTAAATTTTAGAATTTTTTAATTTTAATAATTTTATTTGCACTGAACATTACGTTATTGAGTCATTATATAATTGTCTATATTTTGTGACCCTTTGTTTTTATTAATTGTTATTTTCAAAATTTTATATTGATTATTAATTTTTATTTTATTTTAATTTATTGATTATATCCCGCGCATCACGTGGGTGATAGACTAGTTTTATTAATTTCTTACTCTCATTTTTTAAACTTAGCAAAAAAAACTCTTGTATTTTTATAATAATTAGAAATTAAACCCATCTATCATCTATTAATTTTGAATTGCTTTTTCATCTTTTTGTTACATTAATGCTATTTTTCATTTTAAACTATAAAAGAAATATATAAAATGCACTAACATAGAAACTAATAAGGGGCCCAAAAGCTAAAAGGAAAAAAAATAAAATACAAATGTAAAGTTGTTTATTGCTTTTCAATGTGATTTGGGGTTATCCCATAAAGATGTACAGAGTTAGGATTGTGTCAAGCATTGCCGGGTCTGACATGCGTTATTGCATTTGCAATACAAAATTGACTTTATGTGCATAGCTAATGCATTTAATAAAAGTTAGAATTATTATCAATCATATTCATATGCATTATGATTTGGACCAAACTCACAATTTCTCCACACAAAATATATATTTTGCAAGGTTTATTTATTTATTTTGAACAATGCAAGGTTTAGTTGAGAAAGTGTGCTTTGAACCTGAAAAAGAGTTCTCTTAATTAGTTATTCTGCAAGGTTTCGGTTGATTTAGCTATAGTATTAAAGACCATCGAAATAACTACTAAACTAATAAATTTAAGGCTTATTATCATATTAAAGTCCATTTTATAGGTGAATAAGATCTAAATTTTGGAATATATCAATATATAGTACATTTCTTAATATAATTTTTTTAGAGAAAATGATGAATAATTCATTCAAAAATAATAATACATTTTGATAAAAAGATAATATAAATAAGAGTGCAGTTAGGAAGTACTAAAATAAAGTCTCACTTAAATTATAAATTTTCTTATTACTATTCTTTAATTACATCGACAGAACTCTTTTAATTTGCAACTTGATGATCCGTACGTTCCACTCCATTCAATGGTTTTGATTAGTCGTAAATTAACTTTTTGATCTTTAAATGAGTTCAATTATTGAAATATCAACACAATTTTCACCATAAAGAGATATTCAAAATCTATAAAGTAATACCACTCAAATCTCATAAAGGTAAAAACTCCATAAGAATGATTTAAGAATTTCATCACAAAAATAAATAAAACAAAAAGTATAGATCAATAGTCTACATTTATTAAATAGAAAAAAATAAAATAAAATAAAATATAAATTAAAAAGAGATATTAAGGGACCACAACTGATTTAGAAAATAATCAACAGTGATCAAAAATAAAAAATTTTAAAAAAGAATAAAAAAAAGTGGCCGCTATCTCATCTAAAATCATTTAATATAATTTCTTTACATATTAACAGAGGTACAGAAATATTGGCGGATACAGTGAGCATCTAAGGTGTTCATACTCCTAAAGGAGCTTCATAATGTTTTGTTTGAAGATGTAATAGGCGGAAGTTATCTTAAGTACTGTAAGGTGTGGTGAATAGGGCATTTTAGCCCTGTTTATATATATATATATATATATAGAAAAGAATTACAACAAAATATTATAGGTTTAAAATGTTGCAATTAGATGGAGTCGTCCAAAGTGAAAAATACCTATTTATATATATATATACTTCTATTTCATGACATAAATGAAGTGGCTCTTAGCCATTCTAGCATTGGCATGCCAGAAAATTAAAATCCATCTTTCTATATCGATCTAATTTCATTGCCTTTGTGCTAGCAATCTCTCTTGCTAAACTAAAAATGGTTGATCATGTATGCTTGAAATCGAGGCTAAAAAATAGACACGATTAATGCCAAGAACACCTTTAATTTATTGCAATTGCTCGCTATTCTTGATCTCTTGTTTCAAGAGTGAAAGATTGCTGATGAACATTTTGAAGAGTTTCTATAATTTACTTGTCATCAAGTGATTCACATGTAGATAAAGTTCAAAAACAAAATCCAAAAAAAATCAGGCCTAGCTATTTCAAGATGTAACATAACCATTCATAGTACGATATAATTAGATATTAAATTGTATATATAAGTTGTACGGACATTATCTATAATAATATTAAGGGGTAATTACATAAAAAAATCCTAACATTTTATAGTCTTTTCAAATTAAACCTTAACCAATTTTTTCTTACAAAAGTAACCACCAACTATAAAAATTTTACAAATAATACTATCTATCTGCTTTAGTTAACAGAAAACTGATATGACAGTCACTTTTTGGTCTGCCTCAGTTGAGTGAAGCCCCACAATTGCTTGTTACTTTGAAGTAATATTTTTTTTTAATGTTTGGATAGCCTAAGAACACTCATGTTTTAGGATTTTGTGATTTTTCAGTCAGCACAAAATTGTTTAGACAACCTAACAGTTTAGAATTTTGTTTTAAAATAATTGAAAAAAATTAGTGTATTGTCCAGTCATCAATCCAATAAGTAATTATGGGTTTCACTCAACTGAGGCAGATCAAACCGTTAATTAAAACTGATGGATGGTATTATTTGTAAGATTTTTATAGTTTGTGGTTACTTTTGTAAGAAAAAATTGGTTAGGACTTAATTTGAAAGGGTTATAAAAGGCTGGGATTTTTTGTATAATTTTTCCTAATATTAATGTTTTCGGTAAAGATAAATGTTTCCCTGCCCGCATCAAACGACCAACTAATATACCTCATATATCATCAGCCAAAAAATATAGGTGAGGCATAAATGTAAATTTTAAAAAAAATTGTCATGTAAAGCTTGCAAGCAGCCCTACATGTATCATTTCTCCTTTTTTTTTTTTTTTTTGAATGTATCAAAATTTACTAAAGTATCAGTCGTAATATGAAACTAGGGTTGTGGCCAAGTGGCAGTATGTTTTTTGGAGCATGTTGAGGGGGACGGTTTGAGCCCCTCTCATCACTTTAAGTGGTTCCACTTTAATACCATTTCCGTGTGGGGTGTTAACACTGGATATCCAGGTAGTAGGGCGGGGTTTGATTCCCCTCTCCCCCCACCTTCCCAGAAGCTCTCAGAACTTTAAATGACAAAAAAAAAAAAATCGTAATATCATTCATCAAATTTTGAAACATATTCTGTTATAGTAGCAAAGAAAATAGACTGAAACTGAATACTCAATTCATATCTATTTGATTTGACTAATGAGTTTCAAATTGATGCAAAGAACTTTTTTTTTTTTTTTTTTTTGTAGAGTCCAGTACAATTCTGCTAACCAACATACCTTTTAAATCTTAAGAACTTGATGCAAAGAAAAAAGAAATTAATTTCAGCAATTTTGGATACATATTGAAGCAAGAGAAGGGTCTAAGCTAAAATAGGAGCAAAGCTAGGCTTAAAACACATAATCCTGAAAAGGGCAGGGAGACCATCAATATCCAACTCTAAATGTTCTCCAATTTCAGGTGAAAACTTAACAATGCTGCACTTCTGAACTCCTTGCTCCCACCTGAAAACTTGCATCAAGTAACTTGCTTCATTAATTTGACAAATCAAACTATGATGCAAAAGCCTGCTTCTTGGCACACATAAAACATACCTATGCAGTAATAATATAGAAAAGCCTTCAACCTTATTTCCAACAACTGCCCATATATTCAAGAAACGAGAATCATGGTCTACTAGCTTCAGATCGCCTCCTAACCTCGCCAACTGATAGTTACGAGGAAAATTGTACTTACTATACCCTTCATCATCACTTTGATCATGAGAAATGTAAGAGATCACATAGAACTTTTCATCTGTCAAGTCGAACCTAAGCACGCAACTGTCATCAATATGGCTGAGTTCACTGATTTTCCAATGGAACCCTCCATCCCAAAAGATTGCTGAATCAAAACCTTGTTCTATTGTGAAATTAGGAGCATTGATCAACTCTTTCCATGAACTTTCTCCAACTGTAATTACCTGAAACTTACTAGGTTCATCATCAGAATATCGATACTCGCGCATGAGTTTATACTTACCAGGTGATGAATCCAAGCTGCGATGAAATCCGATCTGATAGCTCTTGCAAGCCCTTGAGTATAACATTCTTGATGATCTTGTTGCTGAAGGTAAAATCAAGTAGTCTTTTGTTATCGGATTGCAAATTAGCACAGGATCAAGCTTCTCTGTTGGAGCTAAGCAAAGTAAGCCATTGCAGGAAGAAACAACATAAAACGAAGGCAATGACTTCATTTTCTTGAAAGAAATTTCTCCATTGATCTTCTTTTCTTGGATATCCAGTAAAAGAAGACTCTTGAAGCTACCGCCATAGCGAACCTGATCATGAAGAATGTATTTGCATGGTTCATCATCATCATTTTCACTTCTTTCAAGCTGCAATTTGATGAAAGATTTGTCTCTGGTAATTGAGTTCCAAGACTTGCATACACATCTACATTTCAAGATTGTTACTGCAGGAAGCCTGCATAAAATGTTGCTGATGATATCAAGAGGTAATGAAACCAATTGCTTTTGTGCTCCGCCATCATTATTTTGCCTTACTGAACGTTTTTTCTTGGACTTCACCATTTCAGGACATTGAAGATTTCTTATACTTAGGCTGGTAAAGATCATCAGAAAATAAGTGAATCAAAATCACTATATTATATGTACAAATATATCATTTTGTACAAAAATATAGTTTTGCATGTTGCACTCACAAACATTATATTATAATCAATTATATGTTACTAAAAACATATATATGTATGCTTAATTATATTTAGCCATCTGATAATTTCTTCAACCAGAAAGAAAAAAAAAAAAAAAAACATTGTTGAAGATTATAGAAAGAAGCCAAGAGAAATTTTATTTCGTGTATGGTTTTTTTCAATTTTTTTTTACCAAATAGGTTCTTTTAGGGTTTTTTTTTTTTTTTTCGAATTGTATAAAACATATACCACGCAAATAGGTCCTTTTAGTTAAATTCTTTTGACTTGTAGTTTTCGCGCACATTTTTACAAATTTAATATTTTTGAAAAAATATAACTATTCATGCCAAAGAAAGAAATAATAGTTTTTTAGTAGATTTTGATATAGTCGTCAGTATTTCTTCGCAATTTAGCAATTTACTTATTATATATTAATTATATTATATTAATTTTAGATCATGTAATTTATGAATTTTGTATGCATTTTGCATTTTTTTAATATGAATATTCTTCAAGATGAACAAGGACGAGCAAGGAAATGATAATCATTCAACACACTTCAACAATTAATTAATCCTGATACTTTAATTTCTTTCCTTTTTCCATTATATAAAACAAAGTTTTAATTAGTGTTTTGTTAAAAAAAGTTTATTTATTAGAATTTATTTGATTTGCAGCTTTCGCGCGCAATTTTATAAACGTAAATTTTTAAAAAATAACTAAATATGAACAACCCAATAACGAATAATCATTTTCACTAGCTTTTACCAAATCTTTCAGATTAAAAATAAAAAAGAAAAATGAACAATGTTTGAAATTTAATTTGATCTATATATTCATGTCTTTATAAAAAAAAACAACAAAAAAAAGCATAAGCATTTGAAGAACCTTTTATTCATATCACATGTAAATCAAGTGCATAGCAAGCTAAAGCAAGGCCATTGCATAGCAAAAAAAACACTGCAAATTAAGATCAAAAAGTTCAAAACTTAAATTTAAACATGTAGAGATAAGACATACATACCTGCAGATTTCTATGAAATTCCTCAGCCCTTTCAATCAAACTAGACTGATAGAGAAAGAAGGCAAAAAGAGAGTGAAAAGATGAGCTCTAGACCTACTTAATAATTAAAAAAAAAATAAAAAAAAGGGCCATTGTCATTTTCTTCAGGGCCATTGGTTTATTACATTTGAGAGAGCTTTATAGCCAAGTGTCCAAGCATGCAAAGCTCTGAAGTATGAATTCAATTGACGGTTACTATAGCTATGGCATCCTCAGTGTGCTGTAATTTGTATACATATATATATCATTTTGACCCCACATGTCTTTTGCTTTCTCACCTATCTCATTTACAATGGAAATTCATAAATTTTTGTAGTTTATTACCAATTATAAAAAAAAAAAATCGTCTGATTAGATAATTATCGTTTTATATTTTTTTTATGGGTCTCATGGAATAAAATATATGTCCTTATGTTAAAATAAATGTAAAATGATCGGCAGCCGTGGAATTTGTTATTGGATTGGCCATTTTCGTTATTACTTTTCGAGTCCGAAATAGCATTCAAGGTTAAACATCACTCCTACTCTCCTAGAGAGGAAATTGATACATGTTACGCATTTTAATAATATTTAGTCAATTATCATGTTGGATATAGATTTTTAGTATACTCATGTATTGATCATATATAGAATCAATATTGAATCAAAATCTTATTAGCTTACTCTTGACATAATGTTGATCTTGTTACATTAATAATTTTGACATAATATATATTTTTGATCATTTTCTTTTGAGAGGATAAATATTAATCTTACTAGCTTATATATATATTCAGAGTGAGCATATATATGTGTTATTTATGTGAGAGATTAGAAATAAATTTTATTTATTAAAATAACTAGAGTTAAATAATGTATTTATGATTGTAACTTCAAATAACTTTTGTTTTGAGATACTGAAATCCAAAAGCTTAAAGCTAAGATTTGCATATAACTTATGCAAGTCAACGGTAGTACTTTCATCTTCAAATTAATTATAATATTACTTTTTTATTTTTTACATAAATTAAAGAAATACAGTTTATATAGTTAAATTGTAGTATTTTTTTGTTAATATATATGTTTCAATTAATATTAGACGAATCATATTATTTTACTAAAATTAGGTGGTTCATGTGAAAATGAATATTAAATAAAGAGAGAAAAAATTGAAATACTATTATTAGCACTATCATGAAATTGGCTTTTTCTAAATTTTGATGGATCTTTTGAAATGTTTAAGAGATTTTTTTTTTTTTTGAAAGTGTTTTAATTAGTGTGTTCAAAAGCGAACCAGCCAGTTCAACCAAGTAGCCCAAAAACTGACTAAAGATTTGTTTAAATTGGAGTTAAAATGAAAATGATTAACCGATATATATTTTTCTCTTAAATAAAATTTATTTTTTTAATTTGTACATTTATTTTATTAATATGTGTATTCTCATTTAAATAATTAGCTAATGTTGATTTTTTTAATAAACTAATATATGAAATTAATATTTAAACTATTAAATATTTTTTTTTATATTTTTTTTTTTTAAAACGTTGTAAGCCACGTCCACAAAGATCATGTTATTATTCTAGCCAGTCATGGCAAAACTCTTTGCACATTGCGAAAGGCCACAGATTCCTATGGGCTTGGGGTGATTGGGTTGGTTTAACTGGGTTGTAACTAGAACTTTCTCAAATCTATAGCATGCACAATTAGAGGAGTAAACGCATTACTAAAGCTAATTAATGGTATCATCAGGTGGAGGATTTAAATTCTCCTGTTATCAATTTGTAAAACTATTTTCATCTGATTTAAAAAGAGATGACTGCTATCTATTATGTAATAAATCGGTATTTAGATCATTTGAATTCATTAATAATAATAATAAAAAAAATTAACAAAGCTAATTAGATAATGCGATGAGTTGCACATTCCTACCTTTAATTCCCTATTCACCTTGAGTTAATTACATATTTTCTTGCCTCAGTAGTTTTTTTTTACATAGGAGGTAGTTCATTAGTCAAGTTTTGATTAAAAAAATAACTCGGATGAGATATCCTACGTCTGAAATATATAAAGAATTCAAGTGCTTATAAATGGTAAAAAATGGTTTATTTGTCCACATAAATCATGTGGATTGAATTTTGAATGAGAATAATAAAAAATTATATGAATTCTATAAATGAAGCAAATCTACAGACTGGCATATCACACTTATGAAATGTACATATTGATGAATCACGTCCTCAAAATATCACCAGTAAAAACAAAAAATTACGGAACTTGCAAGGTTCTCCCCACAAGTACTCGATGCTTAAATTAGAAGTTTTGTAGGATCAAATATATATCAATGTTCTGAAAGTATAATGTGCTTATATAGAGACAAATAGTACATACTTAGTCCACAACTGATTCTTATAAAGTTTATCCTAATCCTTATTAAATCTGTATACCTTCCTTGAAGGATAAGTTTGATATTTTGTGTTTATTTATATTAGGTAATATGGACTTTATAAAGTTATTGGATTGCATAAAGCCTAATAATCAGGAACCCACTTATCAAAAGTCTCCCCTAAATGTACCAAGGACATTTATATCCATTCAAAAATTTAACTTCTTTAAAGAAACTTGAATATAGATACTCATATATCTCAATTTTGACATCGGCCTTCTCTTTTGCAATGTTTTTAACAATATTAAACTTCCAAGCATAGAAGTTTAAATTTGTAGATTCAATTTTATCATATCATCCACTCCTAAGCTTTGCATATCCATTACATGGCCAAACGGCATAGTAGGACTTAGATGATTAGTTGAGCATTGTGCATTAATGTGTGAGCTGTATATCTTAGTTCGGATATTTGCCTTTATAAATCTAAGCCTTCAGATGGTCATACAAGCATCGTTATTTAACTTTGGAGGAAGTATTCACACATCTTAATCGGATAAAAATTTGTTATATGTTGACTTCAATTTTTTTTTCTGAGCCTTAAATCTTGGCTTGGACATTACATTAGGTTTTTTTTTTAATAGCTTGAATACTAGATAGCCATTTGATTACTTATTCAAACTTCATAGCTCGGTTTGGACTACGCATACGAACATTATAGCTCGATCTATATATAACTTGTCCGAGCCTCATAACCTTATAACTGATTGCCTAATCTGAACTTTATAGCTCCATTTAGTCAATACATACAAGCATTAAGGTTCAACCTGAATGATTTTTTTGAATAGCAAATACAAGCAATATAGCTTGATTTAATTATTTATCTGAGCTTCATAGCTTGGTTCAGATAGGCGACACAAGCATTCGCCCAATTGAATTACTCATCCTAGCAATATATCTTGACTCAGCTTTTGCAAGCATCAAGCAAGTTTTTGCTCACCCAAGCGCCTTATATAAGCACTAGAGCCTATCTTCACGTCCTTATTTTTCATTTAATAAATCATACCAAACATCAACTTGAATGTCTGATTCATATACCCCACTTGGATTTTATCAAATGCTCGTTTATTGTTGATGTTGGCTTTCTAAGCTTCTACTAAAGCTTGTGCATTGCCAATTTTTTTTAGCTTTAATGCTTTATCGAAGCTCATTTATTGCTTATTTGATTGCATCCTTGAACCCCTAATTTTATGTTCAAAGTTTGAATATCTGCCCAATGTCCAAACCTTCAGACTTGTTATTCTAATATTCAAACCTTCGGTCTTGGTGTTCTAATGTCTAAACCCTCTGATTTAGTATTCGAATGTTTGAACCTTCAAACTTAGTATTTAAATATTCAAACCTTCAAACTTAGTGTTTAGATGTCTGAACCTTGGGATATTCAGATGTCTGAACCTTCAGACTTAATGTGCAGATATATGAACCTTCAGACTTAATGTACAGATGTCCAAACCTTCAGACTTATTATTTGTAATTTAAACAGATGGATTGCTTTTGTATCAGTGTCCCCTCAAATTATCACAAATATTTATGTCCGTTCTTGTTTATTTGAGCATTGAAGTGTTGGTTAGAGCTCTAAGATGCTCATCTGAGCATAAAATTACATTGTCTAGGTTTTGAGAATTTAGTTGTCATGCTTATAAAGTTATAAGCCTCGATGTCAAAGACTTAGAATATAGAATGCTTATTTAAGCGTGACATTATGTGCTCGAGAATTCAGAGCTTCGTATTTGAACGCTTATGAATGACATTTATATTCAACATACTAAGACTTAGAATTTTGAATGTTCACTTGGCGTGAGATTGTATATCTGGGTCTCTTGGACCTGATATTGTATATATATGTTTGGCTCTCCAGACTTTAAAATTTTGATGCTTGCTCAAAGTATAAAATTATATGTCCGAATTTCTCAGACTTAGATTATAAGTATACGTCTGATTTTTAAAACTTGTCCCTTGAACTCAGAATGTAAGCTCGGCTCTCCAGAATTAGATAATTGGGTGCTCTTACTTTAGCAAATGATATATATCCAAGTCCCTTAGACTCAGAATGTAAGCATATGTCCGGCTTCCCAAACTTAGATATATGTGTGCTCTTACTTGTGCAAAGGATATATATCAAGTCCCTCAGATTTATAATGTAATCATATGTCTAGCTTTCCAGACTTAGATATTTATGTGCTCTCATTTGAGGAAAGGATATATGTCCAAGTCCCTTAGATTTAGAATGTAACCATATGTCCAACTTTCTGAACTTAATGCACGTCCGAGTAATGAGATTGTTTGAACCTTTTAATGTTTATGTTGAGATGGTCATTCGAGCATTATTATGCTCGTTAGATAATGTAATTCTCCTAAGCATTGTGATATTTTTCCAAACATCTAAATGTTACTAATCGAGCTAGATCTTTAAAGACAACATATTCAGACATTAAAATTGATTCATAAAATTCACCGATTATTAGATAGATAAAATGACGGGAACATCCCACTTATTATAGGCAATTGATTACCATCATTAAAATTATTGCTAGCACAAATAACTAAGGTAAGATATGTAATGTCCGACCATTAGTAAAAAATGAGGTCTTTCATGTAGCTGAGTCTATAGACTCCCTTTTATTATGTTGCAGCTTATTTTTTATAGGTCGTCCTTATTTCATTCTCATTTCTCTTCTATGCTCATCAAGGTCAATCAGCCTTGTAGCAATAGTCATTGCTTTAGGAAAGGTTTATGGCTTTTTCATTATAATTTTATCTCGAAGCTTTCCCATATTGGTTTCGTACTTCAAAGCATCAATTGCCGCTTCATTGCTTATATGCTCAATTCCCATTGCTACCTTATTAAATATGTTAAGGTAATCTCTAAGCGTCTATTTTTCTCTTTACTTACACATCTACAAGTCATTATTGCTTTTCTTTTGGGGAATGTTGGTTATAAACTGATTTCTAAATTGATCCACCAATTCTTCAAATGTCGATATAGAATTTATAGGTAGTCTACGGAACCACCTCTGGGCCGAACCAATTAATGTTGTTGGGAATATTCGGCACATAATAGCATCATTGATATTTTGTAACATCATCTTCATACAGAACATAGACACATGTATGATTGGATTGCCCGTCCCGTTATAACTATCTAGGGTCGAAACTTTAAATTTAGTCGGAATGTTTATTGCCATTATACTTCTAATAAATGAAGTATGTCCATCTAGTATACATTCTTCTACTTCATCCGGTCTAACTTTACCATTCTGGATCGCATCTCATATCTGATGATTGAAATCACTTCTTGAGATAGCCCGATCTTCA
>CATIWO010151801.1:0-31662 GCA_949673435.1 Macaranga tanarius | reverse complement strand
AGCAAGTTTATCTAATGAGTAACTCACTTTTATAGGTAAAAAGTGAGCTGATTTAGTGAGTCGATCAATAATCACCCAAAGTGCATCATGTCCCTACTGATTCCTAGGTAATCTAATCATAAAATCCATCGTAATATGCTCTCATTTCCATTTAAGGATAGGAAGAGGCTGCAATGTTCCTGCTGGATGTTGATGTTCTACTTTAACTTGTTGGCACACTATACATCTGGCATTAAATTCTACAATGTCTTTCTTCATTCTTGACTACTAATAGTTATCCTTCAAGGTACAATATATTTTGGTACTTCTTGGATGCATGGCATATGCGGAATTGTGTTCTTCCTCCATTATCTCTCTTTTCAAAACTTTAACATTAGGTACACTTAACTTGCCCTCATATAGCAAAGTACCATCCTCCGAGATCACAAAGTCTACCCTATTACCCTGCTGGACTTGCTCATTGATCTTCACTATTTGTTCATCTTGATTTTGTGCCTCCCTAACTCTATCAATCAACACTGGTCGAACTTTCAAAGTAGCAAGCAATTCTCCTTTCTCATCTTGAGCTAACTCCACATTCAATGCTCTCAACTCAAGTAACAATGGAATTCGCACAGAATGAATATAAGATAAGTTACCTGATGACTTCCTACTAAGTGCATCTGCTACCACATTAGCTTTTCCTGGGTGATATTTAATGGTACAATTATAATCTTTTAGGAGTTCAACCCATCTTCTTTGCCTCAAGTTTAACTCTTTTTGGCTTAGTATATATTTTAAACTCTTGTGATATGTGAAAATCTAACACTTCTCACTATACAAATAATGCCTCCAGATCTTTAAACAAAAACCATTACGGCTAGTTCCAAGTCGTAATAGTTCATCTCGTGTGGCCTTAGTTATCGAGAAGCATATGCTACTACCTTTCCCTGTTGCATTAGTACACAACCCAAACCATTTCTAGATGCATCACTATACATAATATATTCTAGCCCCATCACTAGAAGTGTCAACACTGGTGCTAAAGTTAAACATGCCTTTAATTCATCAAAATAATCTTGGCATTCTTCATTCCAGATAAACTTTATGTTCTTCCTTAGCAATTTTGTCAAAGGTGAGGCAATAATAGAGAAGTTCTGCACAAACCTTCTATAGTAACTTGCCAACCCTAGAAAACTATGCACCTCATGTACACTAGCAGGTGGTTTCCAACTAAGAATTACTTCAATCTTCTTAGGATAAACATACACTCCCTCAGCTGAGATGACATGCCCGAATGGTATACTACTTTCTCTAGCCATAAATGCAGCTGGAGCATTAGTTAACCCGAATAGTATTACTAAGAATTCATAATGCTCGTATCGAGTTCTAAATACTATTTTAGGCACATCTGCTGCCTTAATCTTCAATTGGTGATATCCAGATCTCAAGTCAATCTTTGAAAATACTCTAGCTCCTTGCAACTGATTAAATAAGTCATCAATTCATGGCAAAGGGTATTTGTTACACACGATCATCTTGTTCAACTGTCTATAATCAATACACAATCTCATAGTACCATTCTTCATCTTTACAAACAAGATTGGTACTCCTCAAGGTGATACACTAGGTCTAATGTAGCCTTTATTAAGTAATTCTTATAATTTCACCTTTAATTCTTCCAATTCTGCTGGAGCCATTCTATATAGAGCTTGTAAAATAGGAGTTGTCCCTGGCTGCAAATCAATATTGAACTCAATCTCTCTATCAGGTGGCAACCTTGGAAGATCTTCTAGAAATACATCTATAAACTTATTCACCATGGGAAGATTGTCAAGTTTCTACCACTATTTTTCTATGTCAATAACATATGCTAAGAATGCTTCACACCCTTTCCTGATCATTCTTCTAGCCGTGAGTATTGAAACCATACTATAATGCTCTGAGCCCCTTTGGCTTCTGAACATAATTTTATCACCATCGGGAATCTGGAACTCTGCCTTTTTCTTGTAACAATCAATTACTACATGATATTTAGAAAGGACATCCATGCCAAGAATCACATCAAACATCTGTAATAGTAATGGCACTAAATTTACTTCTACCTTCTGACCCCCAAATTCTAACTCATAACACTGATAAATATGTCTACAAACTACTGATTCACCCACTGGCATATCTATAACCAAACCTTGGTCTATCATACTCTTTTTTTTGGTATACATGATGTGAATAATGATGCAATGAATGAATGAGTTACACCCAGATCAATTAAAGCATAAGCATTTGCACCAAAGATTGTTAACCTACCAGAAATAACATCAGGTGATGATGCTACCTCATGTTATGTCATTGTAAAAACCCTGGGTTGCGCTAAAGGTCTCTTTATCTATACAGGTTGAATAGGTTGTGTCGATGCAGATGCACCACCCTCTCTACTAACACCGGCTCCTGAACCTCTACCTGAGCCTCTACTAAAGCCAAAAGTCCTACCTCCTCTACCAACTATGCTCTGGACTCCTCTACCAACACTGGTGCCAAACTGTACAAGGTTAGGACAATCCCTCCTAATGTGCCCAGATCTACCACACTCAAAGTATTAGATGGTTCTCTTCCTACAGTCTCCTCCCTCGTGAATGCAGCCATAAGTAACATAGGGTGTAGTCATTCTAACTGAACTACATGCACTAGCTACTGGTTGCCTTATCAAACTCTGGCTCAACTGAGAAGACTATGGTTTATTAGTTCCTCACCATGTCGAAGGTCCTCTACTGCCTCTAAATCCTCCTATCTCTGATCTTTGCTGAGATGTACCAGCTTCTTTGCTGAATCCCTTTTGCTTCTCTATCCAAAATGGAGCCTTGAACTTACTTTCTTGTTCTATTTCCTCTCTAAGCTTCTCTTTCTCTATTGCCTTCTAAACCCAGCCCCTAAAATGTTGGCCTTCATATAGTGATAGCTCATTCTTCAGCACTATCTGTAAGCTCTCCTTGAACCTGTAGCACTTTTGAGATTCAGTTGGAAAGATGTCAGAAGCATACTTATACAAATCTTTGAATCTGTCAACATATTCTCGCACAGTCATGCTTCCCTATTTCAAGGCAATGAACTCTTTATGCCTTTCTGCTTTGAATGCATCAGTCAAATACTATCTACAAAATTTTAGCTAAAAAACATCCCAAGTCAACTGGTCCCTATGCAGCATCCTAACTCATGCAAACTAAGCATCTGAGGTATCATGTAGCAAACCATATACATTACTGACCTTTTGTGCTTCTGTGAGTTAAAATGTATTGAATACCTTCTCTATTGCCTTCAACCACTTATCTGCCTCTTTGGAATCAATGGAACCATGAAAATTAAATTCTCCACACTTCTTTACATACTCAATAATGTCCCCAGGTTTCCTCCTTTGTTCTTGAGCTGTCAAGGTAGCAATGATAGTCTCTACAGGTACCCTGGGGTCAAGCTACAAAATAGGTACAACAGGGAGTGGAGGAGGTGGAGGTTGCTCAACTATAGGGGTCCTAGCCTCTGACTCTAGCTCATGATTAGCACTACCCCTAGACTCAGTCTGATCTCTACCCCGTTGGCCAACATTATCTCATCGAGGTCTGCCTCATCCTCTCCTAGGTGGCATCCTTTTTTAAAAAAATAAAACATTACAAATATAAGTAACATGATTTAAAAGTTCATTTGTAAAACTTGCACTTAATGAGCAAACAATTAAATATATAAATAATGTTTATCCAAAACTTCTTGTGTAAGAAAAGTCAAAAAATAAGACTTTATAAGTAAAAAAATGAGTAACCAAATTTCTAATACCAAAATTATCATACCCCGTCTTATATAGCTCGAGGTGGACGTTTAGTGTCTCATCCTATCTCACATAGCCTAGAATGGATACTAAAAACTCATTTCTAAACTACTGGATATTATATCTTTTATGCAAATAAGTAAATTTATATAGGCATAAAGGTAAAAAGTATTTATAAAATTTTGCTGATATTCAAAAATATTAATAATAATAATATTAACAATAATTTATTATTATTACAATACAGAAATATACTCATAAAATTTTCATTATTTAATTATACAAAATAAACCACTAATAACTTAGCAACATCAGACGAGATGATTGGGCCAATCTTAGTTGAAAAGTCTAAAGACACTCCCTGTCCTAGAGTTTATTATTAAGCATTTCTAGCTGAAAATTTTTAAAAAATAGAGTAAAATGAGTACAAAAATACTCAGTGAATAGATGCTTCACAAAATTTAAAAGAAGAAGAACAATTGAAATCATATTATAATTCTTCTCAAAATACCAAGCTCATTCTTCCATCAATAAATATATATAAAGTTTAACCAGTAAAACACAATATGTAGAAACATCAATATAACTTTTATTTATATCAACCATTCCTGTAACGAGCATCACAAATTAGCTATAATATACAGGCCATCATAATTATACTCTCTAGGCATACTTGACGGCTAACCCTTCAACTACATTAGTACGGTACAGCTCTTCTCCCTTCATCGTCCTGCAATCATAATAATTTCAAATGTACATATATCATCTCAGCACATCCATACATCTTATATAGGGTGGTAATATACAAAACTAAATATTATTTCCATTAAATGTTCAAACAAAATATTAACAACACATTTGTAGTTCAAGAAAGCTGTCAAACCATCTATTTCTCTTCATAATTCAAGGAAATAAATCCAAACAATCTTAAGCTCAATAAAATGCTTTTAAATCAGATTGCATAACTATATATAGAGTAATCACATATTAAAATAATCATTTTGAAACCATAGTTATTTTAAATGCTTCAATCTTAATCCAATAATTTAAATTCATAACAAAGATGGTTTGAAAATAATCTGGAATAACATGAATTCAGATTCATAAAACCAACATACATAAACTTATTCATTTAAGCCATATAAATATAAAATATAAAGTTTGAAAGGCTTGAACACCTACTCACCCAAAACAGCCTACACACCCAACGTCGAATTCTCAAACTGCCTATTTAATACTAATACCTTCCTTAGCCTTTGTAGCACCTAAAATATTTAAATACATTCATATATCATTAATAAAATATGTATAAATATTGGGCTAATTATACAACCCCCATGATATATGCAAAACATGCTAACTTGTTCAATTCTACAAAACATGTCTAACTACTCTAATAGGATAGTTTCTAGAGCAAAGTTTGAAAATTTACTGGAAATTACCCACAATGAATTTAAAGCTCAAATTTTACACACGTCTAGATATATGTGCTTAGTTAACTCTATAAAACTTTCACTTCAATTGATTACCTACAGAGGGAGATATTAATAATTGAATCCAACTAGCTCAAGCTGTGCTGATAGAATGAGTAATAAAATGTTTAGCTTCGTTCAACCTTACTACAGGCCAAATCAGCTAAACCTTAAAACTAACAAGTTATAGAGCACTCTCTAAAGTTTCTATAAAATCAAATAACATTTAAATTGGAGCTTCCTAGCTCAAGTTATAATAAAAATATAAAGACTAAAATTCAGAAACTCTTAAACCTGAAATCTGCAGCTTATAAACCCTAACTAAAATTAACCAAAACTTATAAATTACTTACTAATTAATAACTAGGAAGTAGGATTATTACTTGGAAAATGTTTAGATTATCAAACTCTCCTTGAAAAATCAGCTCCAACTTAAAAAATTTAAGAATTCTCTATATCCCTTTTTGTTTTCCTTAAGCAAAATCTCTCTCCCTTTTTTTTCCTATTTTCTTTCTTTCCTCTCTTCACGATTCAAAGTCTTCAGCCATAATTTAATATGCTAAAATTATAAAAATATCTGTTTAGATCCTTGTTGATTTGGTTTTGTTACCTATAAATCCTCAAACTTTTAATTAATCAATCTATGCCTATAATTCATTACAATTAAGTCCATAATATCCTAAACTTTTTAATTCTCATTCTCCACTTCATTTTTATTCTTAATCCCTTTTGTTCTCAAAATTTTACTCATTTAAAGTCTCAAAATTCAAAAATTTCACTTTTTGGTCGAGTACAAGTCATGGCTCAACCCGATGCACTAACCTAACTATCTATACTAGCTTATACTCAAATCTAATAAATATATTGTATATAAATGCTATGCAATATGAATGTAAATGTACCTATAGTTAGGGTAAGAGTGTGACATTGAATATAGTCAACATCAACTATCATTCATTTATGATGTTTTGCCAGTCTCAATGGGAACCTGTAGTTGATTCTAGCAAATATTTTCCAATCTAGGTAGACTCTAAATTTTAGTAGTTGTAAGAACAAGACACCAAAGATGTTGGTTCTATTATTAGTCTTATTAGTTTTTTTTCAAGTGTCATAAATTGTAACACCTATCAACCTATGACATGTGCATATCATACATTTTATTTGATTTCATTGATTGAGAGTGGACATGATGCATTATCATTTATATGTGCATGGAATATGTGAATTTCATGAATTTTGGGAGGAATAGATAGTTAAATTTATATGTGATTTAATTAGAGGTGTGGGAGCTTATAGTGTATAGTGTATAGTGTTATAGGATTAGAAGTTTAGATACTTATGGAAAGGACTTAAATGGAAAGGAAGTATGGACTTGATTGAATCAATTGAAGGTTTAAAGGTGAATAGGTAAGAACTATAAATCATAAAGGAGCTAAGTGGATATTTTGATGATAACATATTAATAATTGATTCTAGAATTCTCTATATCACGTGGGTTCATGCATTCCTCCATAGATAAGCAAGTTAGAGTAACTAAGTAAGTTACACTCATTTCTTTAAGAGAGAACTAGTGATTAGGTTAGGTGAGGCTATGATTCTAGAGGATTTGAAAGTTTAGCACCTTTCTAGGCTGTAAACATCAACCTTCAAGGTTCAAGTCCAGCTCTTGGTAAGTTGTTTGTGTGTTTTGATTATTTTAAGTTAGGTTTTTGTGATGCAAAAATTCATGCTCTGTTTTTCTCCAAAAATTTAGTCTCTGCATTTTTGTTATAACTGGAAATCTAGAACTCCATATTGAGTGTAGTTTGATTCTAAAAAAACTTCAGTGAGTCCTTTACAACTTTCATGTTTTGAGTTTGACCTAAATCTGCCATTAAGATGGGCTAATAGAGCTCGACATTTTATTGCTCAGTCTATCCACTCTGTGTGACCTAATATTGCTAAAAATTTCATAAATAATCCTATACATATGCAAATTGTATGATTCTAATTAGAAATAGTAGTAGACTCATAAATTAATAGACAATGAAGATATTATAGTCATAGGATGTGTCTGTAATTTATAAAAGCATTTTGAACTCAAGATATTGAATCATCCTATAGCAGTGTATATGTCGTTTGGTGGTCTTTTTTGTGTGCTTGGTGTATAGTTATTTTAGGGGTTCTATAAATGAGTTATATATTCATTTGAGATCTACATATTGAGTATATATTATATTTCTAAGAATTATATTATAAATATAATTTTAAGAACTCCAAGAGAATGAGAAAATGAGGCCACTTGAAGAAACTCTTCCTAAGTGGAGTTGGAGAGTATTTTTGGGGAAAGTAGTTATTAATATAACTATACTCTTGAATTCTCTTTTATTTGATATGTATTTTGTTATTAAATTTGTGATGGTGACTTATGGTATATTAAAGTATATATGTTAATATTTTGATATCCATTTGAGATGTGTAGTATTGCTTGATGCAAAGTAATATGGAAATTGTTATGTGTATGATTTATGAGATGTGGACTTTGATATTTTTCTTGTGATTTTAATGTTGGAACCTTGTGTATATGTGAGGAATGCGCCAGGTGAAAATGTGTGTATATATGTGAGTAATAAGCCGAGCAGAATTAGCATGCCAATATTGTTATTAAGTGAGTGAAAGATTTATATTGTGAATGGTAAGGATGAGACAGACGGATATTATACACACACACACACACACACATATATATATATATATTGAGATACATATATGTATATATATATTTCTTAATGTGTGAGCTTAAAGCTTGTGATAGTTGTGATGTGGATTTATTATGTTTGTAACATAAATGTTACTGAGAAATATTGGCTGAACTAAAATAGAGCCTGAGACATGGGCGTGTCTCAAGGATTATGCCTAGAACACAGTCATGTCCATGGGTATGTTCAATGCAGTATTTTTGTCCAGTAAGATACACAGATATGAACACAGGAATGTCCTTGGCCATGTATACACATAAAATTTTGGACAAACAGGAACATGGATAGAAATATGACTGTGTTTCAGACCGTGTCTCGATAGTAGTTTTTGTCCAGAGTACTACACGGATAGAGACACGCCCTTGTAGTCCAACAGAACTTAAAACTTTATGGTTTCTTGAGAATGCTTATGTATATTTAAATTAATTGCTACTTATTGAGTTACAAGTTCATTCCTTTGTAATTATTTTTCAGGATAGAGCAAAGATTTTAGGTTCTTAGTGTAACACCTATATTTTAAGATTCATATTCCTTCATTATGCATTGCATTTTATACATAGTAGAATAGTAAACTTAATTTAAGATTAGGCATATTTATGAATTATAGATAGGGACCAAATTGTAAAGAAAATATTATTAGAATGACACAATAGAAAGTTTAGGGATTGATATGCAATATTCCCACTTCATTAAGGAGTAAAAGGGATGTTATAGTGAAAAAACTCCTCAATTATCTAGAAATTATTTAATTAAACCATATATAACCATATGGTTATGAATGTGTACAAGTGTAGGGTTGATAGTATATACATGTGTGTGTTAGAAATTGAAGAGGAGAAATTCTATAAGTAAGAGAAGAGTAATCTTTAAAAGGGTTTAGCAAATTTGATCTTTCTTTTACCATCTAACAAGAGTTTTGGAAATTCTAGGAGCATTATAGAACTTGGAGATTCCATTTGGTAAGTTTATGCATGTATTTTTGTTAATTGAAGTTAAGTTTTATTTGTTACAAAATTCGTGCTTTGTTTTCAGAAATTTCTAGTCTTAATATTTTTGTCATAACTTGAGTTGTAGAACTCCAAATTAAGCAAGATTTGATGTTAAAGAAACTAGTCCTCTACAACTTTTATGTTTTGAGTTTGAACTAAAATTTTTATTAGAAGGGTCTAACAGAGCTCGATATTTTATTGCTCACTCTAGTGGCTCTGTATGACCTAATTGTGTTAAACAATTCATAAGTAATTCTATACATGTCCAAATTATGTAATTCCAATTGGTAATTAAAGTAGACTCGTAACCCGAGCATTAATAGTAAAATCATAGCCATAATAGTTGTCTACATAATTTTAAAGCATGTCAAACTTGGAGCAATAAGTTGCACTAGTTAAGCTTGGGTGCAAGTGTGATGTTTTATATATATATTTAATATATGGTTATGTGTAGGAGTTGCAAAGGACAAAAAAAAACAACTAACTAGGAGAAACTCTTTTTCAATTAAAGAATTGGGAAGCCTTTTTGGTAAGTAGTTACTAATATATATATATATATATATAGTTAGTTAGTTAGTTAGTTAGTTAGTTTCTCTTGTATGTTATAATTGTATTACTATGATTGAGCCATGTAAGTTATTTTATGTGGTAAAGCATGGGATGTATAAATCTTAAGATATATAATTGGATGTATTGTGAACTTTGAGTATTGCTCTTAAAATGCAAATGATGTTATGTATATGTAAAATGTGAATTGTGAAAGAATGTATTGATATGTGAATTCTATGTGTATAAATGTGAGATATGAGTTGGGTGGCCATATGTGTGATTATTTATGAGGTTATGAGCCAGGCAGTAACGTGTGAGTGGTATGCCATTATTATTATTATGTGAGGATGAGTCGGGCAATTTTGGCATACCAAATGTGTGTGAGACGTGCCATATTTACTATTATATGAGGATGAGTTGGGTGGATTTGGCATGTCTATTATGTGTGTGATATTATATGAGAAAATGAGCCGGGCAGTAATGTGTGAGTGGTATGCCATTATTATTATGTGAGGATGAGCTGGGCGGTATTGGCACACCAAATGTGTGTGAGACATGCCATTATTTATTTTTATGTAAGGATGAGCCAGGTGGTATTGACATGTCTACGTGTGTGAAATATATGTGAGAAATGATCCGGCTGGATAATATAAGATATGTTGTGATGTGAATGTATGATTATATATTATTTTGTTATATGTTTGGTATATGTTTAGTATATTTTCAGTTTATGATTCAAGATTGTGGTATATGTTTGGTATATTTTCAATATATGATCGGTTTATGTTTCTTAATGTGTGAATCCAAATTATGATGGCTAAAATGTGTTTTTAGAATGTGAACACAGCTTGAGACACGGGCATGTGTCGAGCTGTGAGTGAATGAGGAATTTTAGGCAGTGGCAAACACGAGAATTAACATGGTCATATGTTAGACCGTATCTCAAGGATGAATTTTGGATAGTAGACTACACGGGAAGAGACACGCCCGTGTAATCCAATAGAAATTATTTTCTCTTCCATTTAATTAGTTCTTGAGAAGAATTTATGTATAATTATATTAGTAATTACTTACTGAGTAGCACGTTCACTCCTTTGCATTTAATTTTTTAGGATTGTAGATAATTGAGCTTGAAGTCTGCTTATAATAGAAGTGTCAGGTAGGCCAGTGACGAAATCGGTGCATAAACATCCTGACTTGTCTTTTCTAAATTTTGATGTCTTGTATTTTAGTACAATATCGTATATAAAGTAGTTATGTTCAATGATGAAACATAACTTGTTAAGTATTATAATGTATTTATACAAGTTTTAATGTGTTGATATTAATGGTGAAATGCATTATCTTTTGTTCAAACTCTTATGAGCCATGTGTAAATGTTGAAAATTCAAGTGTGACACATAGTTTGCACTTCCATAAACATTCTCAGGTGGGCCAGTGACGAGAGCACAAACACTAGCATTTGATATGGCATAACTCATTCCTATGTACATTAATATGGTTGTGTAATTCATGTATGAAATGTTATGAAGTAATGGATGTAATTAACTATAACTTATACTTTGAATGCATATACATATGTGGTTTATTGGTATGACATGCGCTCATTTACTGTATGATGTATGTGTTTTGAGAGGGGGTGTTATATTTAGTAGTATCAGAGCAGGTATTAGATTCTTAGGGTATGAAAGCACGTTACATGCATACACCATGACATAAGAAATAAATTATATAAGTGCATACGGTTGATGTGTGTTTAAAATATATGATGTAGGATGAAAGAGCATAATGTACCTCACACTAGCCCAGAAGAGTTATCAGAGTCTGTGCATAGGCATACCCTTATCCCTGCATTGAATGAGGATGAGTAATCTCAAGCTCCTCAACAAGCCGCATATCTTTTTATACGGGAGTTTACCCAAATGATAAAAATACTAGTACAAACAGACAACACGGTGGATGAAAATTTTGAGAAGATACGGAAGCAGGGGTCTAATGTCTTTACGGGTACTACCAATCCTGCGGTCGCAGATGAATAGTTAAGAAGTATTGAGAGGATTTTGGACAGATTTAATTGTACAACAGAGAAGAGGGTAAGCTATGTTGCATCCCTATTCCAACAAGATGCATGGGATTGGTGGGAAATAGTACTAGGAAGTAAGGATGTCCTAATGACCCTGACTTGGGCCGACTTCTTGAGGGAATTTACTGAGAAGTACACACTTACGGTATATAGGGACCGAAAAAAGATAGATTTCTTAGAGTTAAAGCAAAATGATTTATCAGTTATAGACTATAAAGTGCAGTTTGTGAGGCTTTCTAAATATGTACTAGAGGAAGTGGCCACGGATGAACTGAAAAGGAAGAGATTTACGAGGGGTTTGAAGCTGAAAATTAGGGAAAAGATGGTAGTGAAGCCTCTAACTTATAGGGATTTACCATAGACCACATTAAGGGCGGAGGAGACTATTTTAGAAAGAAATACCTTAGAGGCTAAGAGGAAAAAGGTTACCGGTACTTTTACTACACCATCTCGATCTAGTGGCAATTTCTCATTTCAAGATTCTGGTTCTGGTTCTCAGTGAAGCGGATTTAAAGGACGCAGTATGAGTTAACCTGGTTGTTCTATTGGAATGCTTTATAGTAAAGGATCGAGAAGTTTTGGGGGTCAAAGGGGCTCAGCTATGTCACTGAGAAGCACCTCTACTCCAATATGTGCTAGATGTGGTACGATGTATACGGGTGACTATTGAGGACCTAGACTCACAGTATGCTACTACTGTAGCCAATCGGGGCATTTTCAAAGGGATTATCCTATGAGAATAAGTGTTGAACAACCCCAAATAACTAGTCATAGCAGTGCGGGTGAAAATGTACCATAATTTAGTACTGGTAGAGGATGAGGAAGAGGTAACCAGGGAGGTGGAGTTAGTATGGTAATGCAAGTGGGAATTTTAGGGCAATAATAAAGACAAGCTCATGTGTATATGATTACCAGACAAGAAGCTCCTTCAGTATCGGACGTTATTACTAGTATAATTACTATATTTGATTATGGTGCATATGTATTAGTTGACCCTGGATCTACGTGCTCATTTATATCTCATGACTTTACATTACGTGTACATGGCACCATTGAACCATTAGGGTATAATATATATATTTCTATGCCTACTGAGGGTGTTGTGATTGTGAATACTATGATAAAATCATGTCCTATTATCATGGATGGTACTACCTTGCATGCAGATGTCATTCATTTAAGAGAGTTTGATGTGATTTTAGGGATGGACTGGTTATCCAAACATCATACTATAGTGGATTGCCAAACCAAGGAAGTGTTTATGGATATTTCAGAATAAAGAAAGGTAGTGACTATGGGGGAAAGAAAAATTATTCCAACTTATTTGATTTCAGCTATAACTACTTTTCGTTGGATTCAACATGGGTGTGAGGCATAATTAACTGCTATAGTTGATACAGTAAAGGTTAGTATAGAGGTGATGGATGTACTTATGATTAAAGATTTCCCTAATATGTTTTTGGATGAGTTACCTGGATTACCTCCATATCGGCAAGTGGACTTTGAGATTGAAATTGTTCCAGAGGCAGCACCAATATCTATTGCTCCAAATAGAATGGCACCATTAGAGTTAAAAGAATTGAAAAAGTAGTTAGAGGAATTATTAGAGAAAGGCTTTATTCGACCAAGCATTTCACCATGGGGAGCATTGGTTTTGTTTGTAAAGAAGAAAGATGGAAGTATGAGGTTATGTATTTATTACAGGCAGCGGAAGAAGATAACTGTGAAGAATAAGTATCTATTACTGAGAATTGATGATTTACTTGATTAGCTAAAGGGTGCCATAGTGTTCTCCAAGATCGATCTGAGATCCGAATATTGGCAAATTTGTATGGGAGAGCAATCTATTCCTAAAATGGTACTCAGAACTATATATGGGCACTAGAAATGTGTAGTAATACCAATTGGACTAACCAATGCTCCAGCTGTATTTATATCACTGATGAATAAGACTTTCTAATAATATCTAGATCAGTTTATGATTATTTTCATCGATGATATTCTCATTTATTCCCAAAGCCGAGAGGATCATGAGAAGCATCTCCAGATAACTTTACAAATATTACAGGAAAAATAGTTGTATGCTAAATTCAATAAATATGAATTTTAGAGGAAATTACTTTTTTTGGCCATGTGGTTTCAAAAGATTGTGTATAACTGGATTGATAAAAAATTAAAGCTATATTAGAATGGGAATCACCTCAGAATGTGACAGAAGTTTAGAGTTTCCTGGGATTGGATGGATATTATCAGAGGTTTGTAAAGTATTTTTCTGTCATTGCAAGACCATTAACCAATCTACTAAGGAATAATGTACCTTTCTAATGGACAGAGAAGTGCCAGTATAGTTTCGAAGAGTTAAAGTAGACACATACTACTACTCCTATTTTGGCATTGCCAACTCGGAATGGAGGTTTTGTGGTCTATACAAATGCTTCCAAGTAAGGGTTAGGTTGTGTTTTAATGCACAATAGGAGAGTTATAGCTTATGCTTCAAGACAACTACGACCCTGTAAGGTTAATTATCCCATGTATGATATGGAATTAGCTGCCATTGTATATGTTTTGAAGACTTGGAGACATTATTTATATGGGAAGACATTTTACACATTCACTAATCATAAAAGTTGAAGTATATCCCCACACAGAAGGAATTAAATTTGAGACAACGAAGATGGATGGAGCTGTTGAAAGATTATGACCACATAATAGATTATCATTCGGGGAAGGCAAATGTGGTTGCGGATGCCTTAAATCAGAAACCAGTGGAACGATGTGCAGGAATGGTTGGTTATAATATGGAATATTTAGTGACACTCCGAGCTATGAATGTTTCTATAGATGTTAAGGAGGATCATTTGATAGCTACATTACAAATCAAACTTTCACTAGGAGATCAAATTAGAGAGGCATAAAATAATGATTCTTACTTGTAGAGAATGAGAGAAGAATTGGAAGCAAGGAAGAACACGCAATTCGCAATAAGGAAAGATGGTATTTTGGTGATTGAGGGTCGTGTATGTGTACCCGATGTTAGGGAACTGAGGAAGCACATCATGGATGAAGCTCACAATGCACCTTATGCAATGCACCCAAGCAGCACAAAAATATATCGGAACATAAAGCATTTTTATTGGTGGCCAACTATAAGGAAGGATATGGTAGAATTTATGGCTAGATGTTTGACTTGCAGCAGTGAAGGCTGAACATCAGGCACCTGTGGGTAAATTGCAACCTTTGAGTATTCCTGAGTGGAAATAGGAGAAAATAACGATGGATTTCATTATTGGATTACCTCGTACATTTCGTAAACATGATGCAGTTTGGGTAATAGTTTATAAACTTACCAAGTCTGCTCATTTCTTACCGGTGCAATAGACGGATTCATTAGACAAGTTAGCTGCTTCGTATATTTCAGAGATTGTGAGGTTACATGGGGTGCCATTGTCTATTGTGTCTGATAGAGATTCCAGGTTCACATCACATTTTTGGGATAGTTTACAGAGGACTTTGGGAACCAAATAGCATTTTAGTACATCATTTCATCCATAAATGAATGGATAATCAGAGAGAACAATTCAGACTTTGGAAGATATGATGAGAGCTTATGCACTTAAATTGAAAGGGAACTGGGATAATCACTTGCCATTGATTGAGTTCGCATATAATAATAGTTTTCATTCTAGTATTAGTATAGCTCCTTATGAAGCTTTATATGGAAGGAAATGTCGAAGTCTATTATATTGGGATGTTGAAGGGTTAAGACAGATTGAAGGGCCTGAACTGGTATAAGAAACAGTTGATAAGATTCAGGTGGTTAGAAAATGTTTAAAATCCACATAAGACCAATAGAAAAGTTATATGGATAAATATAGAAGGGAAATGGAATACAAGGTAGGAGAAAAAGTTTTTTTGAGGGTATCTCCATAGAAGGAAATTTTGAGGTTTGGCAAACAGGGGAAGCTAA
This sequence comes from Macaranga tanarius, assembly GCA_949673435.1. Classification (NCBI taxonomy): domain Eukaryota; kingdom Viridiplantae; phylum Streptophyta; class Magnoliopsida; order Malpighiales; family Euphorbiaceae; genus Macaranga; species Macaranga tanarius. The sequence goes on along the minus strand of CATIWO010151801.1, from coordinate 16,068 downwards.
GTCTGAGATATATTGGACCTTATGAAATTATGGAGAGGATCAGACCATTGGCGTATAGATTAGCTTTACTGAAAGAATTGACCTCCATTCATTATATGTTCTATATATCGATGTTAAGACGATATAGATTAGACCTCAATCACATTATGCGAGAGCCAAAAATAAAAATTTCTGAGAAGCTGACTTACATAGAAGAACCGATAAAAATTCTAGAGTGAAGAGTGAAGTAGTTAAATAGCAAGGAAATTTTTATGGTGAAAGTTAAATGGAGTTATCATTCATCAAGAGAAGCAATGTGGGAAGTATAGGAGCAAATAAAACATAAGTATTCATATTTGTTTCCAGAAGGGGTGAGTTAATAAATTTTGGGGATGAAATTTTCTAAGGAGGGGAGAATTGTAACACCTATCAACCTATGACATGTGCATATCATACATTTTATTTGGTTTCATTAGTTGAGAGTGGATATGATACATTATCATTTACATGTATATGGAATATGTGAATTTTATAAATTTTATGAGGAATGGATAGTTATATTTATATGTGATTTAATTGGAGGTGTGAGAGTATATAATGTATAGTATTATAGGATTAGAAGTTTAGATACTTGTGGAAAGAACTTAATTGGAAAGGAAGTATGGACTTGATTGAATCAATTAAAGGTTTAAGGATGAATAGGTAACAACTATAAATCATAAGGAGCTAAGTAGATATTTTGGTGATAATATACCAACAATTGATTCTAGAACTCTTTATATCATGTGGGTTTATGCATTCCTCCATAAATGAGTAAGTTTGAGTAACTAAGTAAGTTACACTTATTTCTTTGAGAGAGAACTAGTGATTAGGTTAGGTGAGGCTGTGATTCTGGAGGATTTGAGAGTTTAGCACCTTTCTAGGCTATAATCATCAACATTCAAGGTTCAAGTCCAGCTCTTAGTAAGTTATTTGTGTGTTTTGATTATTTTAAGTTAGGTTTTTTTATGCAAAAATTCATGCTTTGTAATTCTGCAAAATTCAGTCTTTGTGTTTTTATTATAATTGGAGTTATAGAACTCCATATTGAGTGTGGTTTAATTACAATTTTCATGTTTAGAGTTTGAGCTGAATCTGCCATTAAGATGGGCTAATAGAACTCGATATTTTATTGCTCAGTCTGTCTACTCTGTGTGATATGATATTGCTAAAAATTTCATAAATAATTCTATACACATGCAAATTATGTGATTCTAATTGGAAATGGTAGTAGACTCATAAATTAGCAAACTATAAAGATATTATGGTCATATGAAGTATATGTAATTTATGAGAGCATTTTGAACTCAAGATATTGAATCTTCCTATAGTAGTGTATTTGTCGATTGGTAGTCTTTTCTTATATACTTGGTGTATGGTTATTTTAGGGGTTCTATAAATGAGTTGTGTATTCATTTGAGATGTACATAGTGAGCATATGTTATATTTTTAAGAATTATATTATAAATATAATTTTAGGAACTCCAGGAGAAGGAGAAAATGAGGCCACTTGAAGAAACTCTTTCTAAGTAGAGTTGGAGAGTATTTTTGAGGTAAGTAGTTATTAATATAACTATACCCTTGAATTCTCTTGTATTTGATATGTATGTTGTTATTAAATTAATGATGGTGACTTATGGTATATTAAAGTATATATGTTAATATTGTGATATCCATTTGAGATGGGTAGTATTACTTGATGCAAAGTAATATGGAAATTGTTATGTGTATGATTGATGAGATATGGACTTTGATATTTTTCTTGTGATATCAATGGTGGAAACGTGTGTATGTGTGAGGAATGAGTCGAGCAGATACGTGTGTATATATGTAAGGAATAAGCCGTGCGAAAACATGTGTGTATATATGAGTAATGAGCCGAGCAGAATTAGCATCCCAATATTGTTATTAAGTGAGTGAAAGATTTATATTGTGGATGGTGAAGATGAGCCAGACGGATATTATGGATATATATATATTGAGATACATATATGTATATATGTGTTCCTTAATGTGTGAGCTTAAAGCTTGTGATAGTTGTGATGTGGATTTATTGTGTTTGTAATAAGAATGTTAGTGAGAAATGTTGGCCGAATGAAAACAGAGTATGAGACACAGGCTTGTCTCAAGGTGTGTGCCTAGAATACGGCCATGTTCACGGGTGTGTTCAATGCAGTATTTTTGTCCAGTAAGATACACGAGTACGAACATGGGTGTGTCCTTGGCTGTGTATGCACGTAAAATTTTGGACAGAGAGGAACACGAGTAGAAACACGGCCGTATTCCATACCGTGTCTCGATAGTGGTTTTTATCCTGAATACTACATGGGTAGAGACATGCCCATATAGTCCAACAGAACTTAAAACTTTATAATTTCTTGAGAATGCTTGTGTATATTTAAATTAATTGCTACTTATTGAGTTGCAAGCTCATTGTTTGTAATTATTTTTCAGGATAGAGGAAAAATTTTGGGTCCATAGTTTGCACTTTCATAGATATTCTCAGGTGAGCCAGTAACAAGAGCACATACACTAGCTTTTGATATGGCATAACTCATTCCCAAGTATATTAATATGGTTGTGTAATTCATGTATGAAATTTTATGAAGTAATGGATGTAATTAACTATAACTTATACTTTGAATGTATATACATATATAGTTTGTTAGTATGACATGCGCTCATTTACTGTATGATGTATATATTTTGAGAGGGGGTGTTACATAAATAATTTTATTTAGAGTTTTGGAAGGAGAATGACCTCAATTTTATATTTTATAATGACACTTTTGAGGGATTAAGAAGATAGTGATATGTTTTGTTTCCTTCAATTCATTTTTATTGAACCCTGTTAACTAATTAAAATGGTCATAATATATTTGATTAATCTTCTACTTATAATATTTCAACCCTATATATATATATGGATCTATAGCTAATTAACATGTATGGATGATTAGATATTTTGTTTGGTAAATAATTAGTTTACAAGACTAGTTTGATTAAGAAAAAAATTCAATTAAATTATAATTTTGATGGAGATATAGGAATTTTTTACTGTATAAATAAAAATTAATAAGTAAATAAATAATGTTTATTGTTTAAATATTCATAAACTTCTTATATAATTAGTAAAAATTATTTTTTTAGTCTATTATTAATCCCTAAAATAAAACAGTGAAAATATTTTATATATTTTAAAGACTAGTTATTTGTATGGATAAGAAAATTTTTGTTGAAGTTAATTAGTCTCATAATAATATTTATCAATATTAGTTTATTATTATTATTATTAAATAGAAAATAATATTTTTATTATTCTCAATTTAATACTTTAAAATGTGTTTAACTTTTCAAATTCCCAAACTGTATTATACCATACCGATCCATTCTGAAAAAATTCTCATATCGAACTGTCCCGAAAAAATAGTATGGTATGGTATGGAAATTTTTAAATTTGATACCAGTACAAGAGATTTTATTTTTAAAATCTCTAAAATTTGATATGATTCAATCTCTGAATTTTCTCAACTCATACTCTTCCTTAATCAGTGTACGGCATAAGAAGGTGAGAACCAGCAATAAATAGAAATATTCAAGAAAAGAAAAATAGTTTAAAGCCATTAAACTAACACAAAAGATAAGACATATAAACTGAAAATATTAGAGGAAAAGAGGATGAAGAAAATAATGTATATCTAACCATGTCAAGCTAAACAAACAAATTAAAATACAAAGAAAATCATGTGTATCTAACCATGTCAAGCTAAACAAACAAATTAAAACACATAAGTTGTTAACAAAACTTTAATTCTACTAAGAAATAAACCAGGAATGCACAACAACAATATACTTTATATCAAACTCTTGGAAGAGTACGTAAACTAATAGGGAGAATAATCTTTTTTGAACAAACCGTCTTTCCTTCTCACCTACCCCTCTCCCTTTTCCTCTTCACCAACGGGCTCCTTCTTCTTCTTCATATGTTTTTCATAGTTTGGGTGACTTTTTTGGCTAAAAATTACCCAAATACCATCATTCTTTTACTTTATAGTATCTTAAATAAGTTATTTTTGAGTTTAATCTCAAAATCAATATGAATTTTATCCATTTTAAAGTTTTTTTTTTGTGGGTTTTGATATTTTGTTGTGAGAATTATCACAAATGTTATCTTATTTGTCCAAGAGAACTATGAATTGGTAAATAATAATGTGAAGATATTCAATAGTGGTAGATGCTTGAAAAAAATAGTTAGATCCTACTCCGATCGGCTCCTTCGTCACATCTTGTATGGTTGTGCCATTAAATTTGGAAGGTTTTTTCTTGTATCCCCCACGAGAATATTATTCTCTTGTTTTTATTTTTATATTTTTTAGAGTAATAATACCTTTTATTAGAGTTATTTTCAGTAAATCTGGTTGTATTGAAATTGTAACTCTTTATTTGGTGAAATGAAATGTAAAATTGACAAAAAAAAAAAAAAAAAAAAAAAAAAAAAAAAACCTCTTCTAACAGTACCAAAACTCTACAGAAAGAACACATTTACTACACCAGTTGCCTTTTTTTTTTTTTCAAGTTCCTAGTTTAGCATCACGAAATTAATCTTTTATACAAGAGATTGAATTTCAGATGTTTTAAGTCCATTTTAAGATTGAATATTTGTCATTCATCTAATAATGAATCTAGATATAAATATAGAGCAGGTTAAGAATTTTTTTAGAACGTGCTATGTAGACAAAAATTATTATTATTTTTAATTGGTTACAATATTATCATTTCATATAAACCTTCTAAAAAAGTTAAAAAATATATAATAAATATTACTAAAGAGGTATATTACTTTAAAATAATTACAACTTATTAATTGTCAAATTAATCTCTCTTAATAAAAATAATAATTGCAATTAATAGTTTATTTATTATATAAATTAAATGAAATTAAAAATATAAATTTAATAGTGAAAAATCAAAACAAAAATTTGAAAATATAATAATAAAAATTTAAAATTTAAAAAATGAATCATATAACATTCAAAGGAAAAAATATGCATTATAAATTTATCTATCTATCTATCATGGAAAAATATGTTTCCTTAAAATTTTATTAAAACAAGATGAATTATGTTAAAGCAAAGGTATCCAATGCAATTTCAACTTTGGATTTCCTTTTTTAAGGTATCCTAAGATCTTTGTATGGAAAATGAAACAAAAAGATGAAGAAGCACCAACAATATCCAACCCACACACACATATCCACATACCCAACCCCACCCATGTGCAGGTTTGGTTTATGCAATTGCATTGGACCTTCTTCTGATAGTGACCTTTTTTCAATTTTGTTTTTCCTTCGTTTTTGGCCTGTTTCCTAGCTATTACCTTCCATGGTTAACATTATTTTCTTGGATTCTCTCTTTCTTTTTCTTGTTCTTTTCACTCATATATTGCAATGAAGACAATAATATAGATCCTACCATTTATGGTGATAGAAAAGTGATTTTAAGAGAATCTTCATATGTTGTACACATCCTGATCTTGCATTGCATTCTAATTAAATAGTACAAGTACATTAATATAAAAAATAATAAATTTTTTTGTCAAGTTTGGTGATATATCATTACACCAAATAAAAAGTTACAAATTTCAATACAATAAATACTGAAAAACTTATACATAAACAAAGAATATTTCTTCCTACAAATATATAAAAATAAAATATAAGGGAAACAACTTGAAATATTCTTCTGTGGATACAATAAAGAAATTTTTTTTTGGTCTGAAACATCATACTTATGCGACGAATGAGTCAATCGGAGTAGAATCTGACTATTTTCTTCAAAGTATCTACCATTTCTGACATTGCACCATCATGATCTACTAACCAACAGCTTCATTAGACAGATCAGATGACTAAATAACAAATTAAAACTTAAACAACCGACAGAAAATTATTTAAGAGAGATAAACTCTTACAAACTTGAGACTAATATCAAATATAACAAATATATGACATCAAAAAGTAAAAAAAAAAAAAAGGTATTTGGGTGATTTTTGGCCAAAAAAAATGACTAAAAACTACCCAAAACTAAATATGCAACAAGGAGCAAAGAGAAGAGTTGAAGAGAGAGGCAAGAGAGTCGGTGAGGAGAAAGAAGAACAAAATTATAAAAAAAAATTATAATTTTTTACTTTTTATATTTTTATTTTAAAAATAAAGTAAAAATGGATATAAAATATTAAATTTGATATTCAAGAAGTATTTTGTATTTAAAGAAGTATTCTACTAATATTTTGTTAATTCAAGTGATAAGAAATTTAAATTTCTTCAAATAAAGTCAAATTTCGAATTTAAATCTCATATATATATATATATAACAGACATGTTATGAGAATTTTACATTCTTTATGAGTCCAGCTAATTCGAACTCTAAAATAGTCTACACTCTTATTTGTAAGAGAGGCATAAAATTTATATAAAAAACAATAATAATCACTCTTGTTTTGCTTTTGGAAACTGTGAATTGGGCACTTGAATGAACGAAACTTCACCCATCAGAAACCATATAACATTCTTTTGATTAGTTTAGAGGCGTGGTACATGTTTCATTATTAGAAAAATGATGAAATTGTCCTTCCACTAAATCACCTGGAGCGATAGAGTACTTGAATTTTTATAAATCCATCAGGAAATTTCCCCACCCATTTGTTTGGATTAATTAAAGAAGATACAAGTACATTTGGGTGTTAATTTGGCCTTACACTTTTGTTTTCAAGTAAATGAGCATGCCCATTAGGCCATTACAATTTACAACTCCGTGGTACCCTAAGTACTACACGTACAACTTTGTTCACTTTGTAAATTAGCTTATTTTGATTACTTGGAAGAGATGACTGCTTAAGAACATTAAAGTACGTTCAATATAGTTGAAATTAAACGAAATGCTTTTAATTTACATACTATATGTCCCTTCAAGAATAATAAAACTCACACTTATGACGTATTTTTAAAAAGAAAAAATTGGCAATTAGTAAGCTAATGGCATATCAGATCGGAAACTGATATAAACATTTAATTATTTTTCCTTAATTTATATATGATCTTTTAACTTATCATATTTTATTAAATTGCTTCGTCAATTTATAAATTAATCATTTTGACATCATAACTTGATTAAAACATAATTTATAAATATTTTTTTAACTAATTTAGATGTTTAAATATTTCAATTAGATATTTTTACCTCTTGATAGTCTCAAGAAATAAAATAAGCTAAATTAACTGAAATTTAATTATCGGTTCAAGTATACATGATGTTTCTACTTTTTTTTAGGTAAAAAGAATAGAGAAAATGCGTTGCTAATATTCGAGTATTTTTTTTTGGAACAGAAGAATTACTGTAATTGAGTAACCATTAGGCAGCCAATATTCGAGTATGAAGGGACTAAAATAACTCATTTCAATCTACGTTACTTTGTCCTAATAGGCAAATTCTTATAGGCATAATGGGAGACCCGATATAGAGTCCTTCTTCCCCTTCCCTCCTCCTTTATTTTGTAATATCCAAAAAAAATAAAATTCTACGCCGTATTTTCTGAAAAAGTTCGAATGATCTAAAAAGACCTAAAAAGTATTAATAAAATTTAGTTTTATTAAGTTGAGGTGCTTAAATAATTAGTTTATAAATTAAAACATTAAATGGAAAAAAATATATCAAATTTAGCTGGCATATTTATAATTTAAAGTATGATTATTTTTTTTGGTTGTAAAGCATAATTTTAACATCAAATACAATTTTATTCATTAATTTCGTTGGGGTTAAGTATTTGTGGATGAACTTACAAACATACTATCAATCATCAAAATGGTAAAGATTGAACCATAGGAATAATGAAAAACAAGAATGACAAACCAAAGGATATTGCAAATTGAACTATAAAAATTAGTAGTACAAATACACTTCTCAAAATGTATACCCACATCATCATTATCATAATACAACTATAAATAAAGAAAAAAAAAAAAGACTAACACCATTAGCAAATTATATAGAGCTGCGGGCTAACAATCTTTGTGCAGCCGCTTCAGCCTCCCCAACATCAAACCCTTCAACCTAATCTTCTTCTCTTCTCACAACAATTTTTCTTCTTTCAACACAGAACACCAAACCCACCAAATGAAAATGTCAAGCCCCAACCCCAACAACACCACCCATGTCAATTTTAAAAAAAAAAAAAAATTAAGACAACACGGGTAAAATTGGAATTTTGGTTTTTGGGATTTGGTTAAGTAATAATAATATTAATTATTATGACAATATAAAAATTTTAGACTCTAAAATTCTTTCCAGTGAATGTTTGACCAAATTGCCAGTTTGCTGGGACTATATTCCATGAAGTAGAAGTGCGTCTATCACTGCCTGTTACCCTGAAAGAAAGTGACTGACCAGCCAAAATAGCATTTGACTGCCAGTTTTGACCCCAGTTACGGCTCATACTCATCCAACCAGTCCTTGATCCTTTCACGCTAGCCTTCACGATATCCCCTGCACCCGCGACGTTGGAGATTAAAACCAAGTTGAAGTAACGGAATCCGTTAATAGTAAACCTGATTCCTCCTCTCTTCCTGCATGGCACCCTGCATGTCATAAAATCATAACAGTGAGGACATTTTCGTCATTTAGTAATAAGAAAAAAAGGAGAAATGTTAGCATGAAACGCGGAGCGTGATTTTAGTATGGGGACACAGCACAAATTCAATTACAAGACCTAAACTTTTTTTTCAGTTAACAAAGACTAAGAATGGACTTGGGGGAATGTGTGTTTTGGGTTTCGTGTTCGAAAAAATTGTTTTGTTTTATTTTATTTTTCTAGTCAAAAAGTAAGGTTTAGGGTTAAAAAAGATGAGGAAAATACGGTTCGGTATGAGTCTTAATTTTCAACTTTTAGACCAAAAAATCATGCATTATCACATGCATGGTCACCAAATTGTATTAAAATTCAACTAAATTTTTTATTATTTTTATTTATTAACTCCAACTAATGCATTTTAATTAAAATATAAACAAATATGAGTTATTTTCACTTTAAACTATTATCCAAATTTTAATTGAAGTCTTGTATTTATAAATTTAACTTAATAATCAAATGTCTTTTATAGCACAAATGAACATTTTTGCTAGTTCCTACAAAAGATCAAGAGCATTTTTTTTGAGTTTTATGTAAAGAGATGCCATCACACCAATGGACCATGAGCCATAAATATTGCAAAAATTTAGTGCCTTTTAGCAAAACAAATGGGTACACAAGCTACTTTTGGGACCAAGATGAGAGGAATTAATTCACAGATACTCTTTTTCCCTATAGGACAAAACGACAAGGGTAATTTAGTAATTTAAAACAATGGAGGCCAAAATCAATGAAAACAACCACCGAAAGTGACCATAAACGACTATAATGGCTAAAACCCATTAAACGACACATGAAGAAGAAACGGCTATAACTAATTAAACATAGGATCCGGCAACAATTTCAGGCCCATTAGTTAGTAAATTCAGTGAAACACTGTGGGTATTTAGGTCATTCAAAAATAAAGAAAGATACCAACTTTGGCCCCGTACGTGACAAAAGCATTAAAATCAGAATCCGACCCACACGACCAGAACCTGACCCACTAAAAACAGAGCACCATTGATATAGAACATGTAGAATTTTTTTTTTTTTAACATGATTCGTTATATAAGGATTTTTTTAAAAAATATCGGATCGAATGGGAGTAGGATTCAACCCTTAATCTCATAATTAGATAATAAATTATTTGTTATAAGCGGATTAGGCAAACATGTAAAATTACAGATAGCAACTTTAGGTCTCATCATAACAAACTTTTTATAAAAGACATTAATAAAACTACAGTACATATTTATTTTTTTTTGAAAATACAGTACATATTATTTTCGTTATTATATATTGTTTAACGTCATAATAAAATTAATATGTTTTTCCAAATGCTCAATTACTGAAATACTAATAATCTGCTCAATTACTGAGTTATTGATTTAAACGTGGAGCATTATTATTTAAAATAGAAAATATTAGAATTTAGTGAACCTTAAGTACCGGTGATTTAGACATTAAAAAAAAAGTGCTAACCTGCGGTAGGCGACAGGGACAATGCCGGCACGGTACTCGGCAATCTTAAGGAACATGGGCATGGCAAGGTCGAAATGTGGGCGAGGAGGGTTACACCAGCCACCATTATCATTAGGAAGAGCATAATTTGGTGGGCAAAAGTTAGTAGCAGTAATCAAAATGGAAGGACTACCAGAATGACACCATTTTGGGTCATTAGCACACTTAATTTCAAAGCAAGCACCACAACTCAGTCCATTGTTAAACAGAGCAGTGCTTAGTGCTGCAGTGTTAACTCCATATCCTTGGCTATACAAATTTCCATAACCACAAGCCCCACCTGGCAAAAAAAACAAAAAACAAAAATATCACAAAACAAAATAAATAAAATAAATACATTATAGTAATAATTGAAAAATGGGGGTAAAATGGAGGCATACCCATGGTGCCAGAAGCATCAGAACCACCATAGAAAGTAGCATGAGCACTTTGCCAAGAATCACCAGTGTAAACACCAGGAATTCTAGCTTCACCACTACCCGCAAACATTACTAGTAGAATTACACCAAAAATGACAGTATGCATTGCCATTTTTTTTTTTTTTTGCTCTTTGAACTATTAGTACTACTACCAGAAAAACACAATTTTTTATGTTCTCCTCTACCTATAGAGACAGAGAGAGCTTAATGTGTGTGTGAGTGGGAGGGAGGGGTTGAGAAGAGGGAAGAGTAGATGAGTACTTAAAGAGGAGGGAAAGGGGCATTAATTGGAAACTTTTTTATTTTTTGGTTGGGTATGTAATTTCATGCTCGTCCATGTGTTGGTGTGTGAAACTAAAATTGGATTTTGACTGCTGCCACTAGTCAGACCACCACCACTCTCTTTATGCGGCATGTATTTAATACGCTCCTATTGGTTCATCCTTCCCACGGATAGTTGTAGGGCCTATATGTGTTTTCATTTTTTTAATTGCTATTTCCCCTTTTCCCCATTTGATCGGTGTTCATTTTGTGTTTTCTTAATTATCCCATTAAAAAAAATGGGAAATTCTTGCCTACACCAAATATATGGCTTCACATATGCAACAACTCACTATTCAATTGATATTTAACCACGGTGGGTTATATTTTGTTCCCTCATGGGTGAGTTTTGTAAGTTTCTAGAACTAATGAAGTTTAAACGTTCCCACAAAACTCACCCATAAGGAAACAAAATATGATCCACCTGATTAAATGTCAATTAATTATTGAGTTGGTGTATATGTGAGGCCATACACGATAAAAATTTTCCTAAAAAAAATTATCTTCTGTTTGCTACCACAAATGAACTGAATTGCTTCTAAAATTTTTGAAATTTAATTCGATAAACTTTTTTAAAGTTTATATATTAAGATTGAATTATTAAATAAATCGAACTTAATTTATACAAATCGATTCATAACATTTATGAATAATTTTGAATAAAAAGTTATCAATTAACTTTATGCATTTGAATTGGGTTAAAAAAAATAGGGTTAACAGTTGCAGATGTAACTATTAAGGGGGTAATAATTACAGGTGTAGTAATTAAATTGTTAACCTTAATTGGTAAATAAATGGTAATGTATATGCTGTGTAATTGATTTTTCAAAAAAATTATTAATATATATGCAATATTTAAAATAATAAAAATAAATTATTAAAATTTCCGTAAAAAATAAAATTAATTTATAAAATATCAAACAATTAAAAATTATTCGAAAAAAATTTCATGAAGAACAATATTAAAATTATAAATAAAATATATAAATAATAAAACAAGTATAAAATTTAAATTAATTTATATATTTTTATAGATTTGATTTGTATTTTATTAATGTAGAAAAAAAATGAGAAGATGAGTAATTTATAAATACACATAAAAATGATAGAAAATGAAAAATTTATATTTTTTTTATAAAAAATATTTTTTCCATGCTTTTACTTTTCCCCTAATTAGGTTATCAAAAATACACTTAAAAGAGGTTAACTGTTAAGAGAGTTAACTGTTAACCTTAATATTTTAGAGTTTGCCAAATAGGGTTAAAGGGGGTTAATACATTACATGAGTAACATTTACCCTCATTTAAAACCGATCCAAACACACCCTCATGTTAATGTACTAATAATTTCATATTAAATATATAATATATAAGTCTTTATTTATATTACATATTTAAAACTTAATTAAATATGTTATTAGAAATAATATAATATAATTGTAATTATTATATATATACTATATAATTCTTTTAATAAATAATTTTAATTTATGGTATAGTTTATGATTACTTTATTTTTTACAAAGTAAAGTTTATTTTATTAATAATTACCATTGGATGATTTAATATATTTTCATCCAATAGTAATAAAAATAAAGTAAAAATAAAGTATTTAGAAAATAAAATTACTGCAGAATCTCTCTTAATTTATATTTCATATTTTAAAATTTAATAATAAATAAATGAAGTGTGAAGTAATTAAAACCCAACTGAATTTGGCTTGCAACAGCATATCTGTTGCTTTTAACTTCTGTTGTGTATGTTAACCTAAGTGATTCATTATTATCAGATATATTTTAAAAATAATTTATTATACATTGAAATATAAATTTATATTATTTAATTAAGATACATATATTATATTATTTCTAATAATAATAAATTTATATTATTTAATTATACATTTAGTTAATTAAAAAATATATTTTTATATTATACATCAAACTCGTTGAATATAATACATTTAATAATTAATATAAGTAAGAAATTTCTTTTATATATTTGACTAGAAAGTTTATAATAAATATACATTATATGCACGAAGGAAAATAATTTAACAAGTCCTAATATTTTTTTTTTTTGTCGTTTTAATGCACTGTGGGCTCTTGGAAGAGCAAGGGGAAGGGGAATTAAACCCTACTCTACTACCTAATATTCTATTTGGTGGATAAAAAATACATATTTTGATGCAACTATTAGGCAACGCGTTGGTCCCGCCATTGTCATAAGGTTTTAGCAATGCCCCAAAAGGTAAGGAAAATCGAATAAAATCAGGCCAAATAATATTTTTATAATATATATATTATATATATATAGCAAGAATATTCATAGCAGACCCCACTTTTTACATTTTGTTCGGTGAGACATAAATACCCTTGGAACCGCTGTATAATATGGATAGATAAACGTGACATCACTTGAGAAACACGAGGACAATACGTGGAAAAAGTGTAGCTTAAAAAGAGTACAAATCCAGTACACTATTAAATAAAGGCAACTAAAACAAACAAACAAAACAAACAAACAAGTATGACCATGAAGCATTCCCCATCAAATTTTACTTATAATGATGTTAAATTTGAATTTAATTTTTTTGGCTCAAAATTGAGATGTCATTTCAGCGTAAATAATTTTTATAAACTGATTTTAAGAGTTATTGATTAAAATTTTAATTTAATTTTAAATTTTAATATTTTAAAATTAAATAGAAATTGATTCGTTAGTCAATGAACTTATTTAAACTCGAATTGTTGAGTCAAGTTCAAAATTTTTTAAATTAATTTCAAATAATTTGGAAATTAGTTTGATTCAATTTTATTTTTAAAATTTAATGTAATTAATATTTTTATGAAAATCATAAAGATTATAGTTCCGATTTTTACAGCTATGATTTATTAATACTAATACAAAATATCACAATTATAATTGATGGTAGAAAATTAAACTATTTACTATTATGTATTTCAAAATTTATTAAATGTAGAATGAAAATAAAAGTCATTTCAATTTTCATTAATATTATTAATCATTATTATATTACAAGATGATTAATTTATAAAATAATTTTTTTTATTGTACAATTCACAAATCTTGATCATTAAACTTAAAATGAAGTAAAGGAGAGGAGGTTAGATGAGATCAGATCCAGAGGAAGAAGAAACAAATTAGCTTTGCTTTGAGCTGAAGTCTTGGCGTCATCAGCGGTTGCAATTTAATTGAAGATTTTAAGTTGGGTCCACTACAAAGATTGTATGTGTATCATATGGGGTCTAAAAATGGATACAACCTAAACCCCATTATGTGATAAAACAAAAACTATTTAGATTTTATTCAAGCTTTTTCCTTTTTTTCTCCTATCAATTAGATGATATTAATGACCTATTTTATGTTAATATTAATTTAACAATTACTTAGTTTTCAATATTATAATAATTTTTTTTAAAATAATAATATAATAAAAATATTATCCAAAACGTAAATCAACATTTAATTTAGGGTAAAAAATTTCATATCATATTTTATTAAATATTACAATTTAAAATAAAATAAATCCAAAATAAAGGGAAATAAAAACCCGTAATTTTCGGTCCGTGTGGTTGGGTGGGCTTTAACTGTAAGTGGGGCACACAGAAAGGCCACAATCTCGAGCCGCACGCGCGCACATACATAATCAGTAATCACTACTTTCCTCCATGCCTAATTCTTCAGCTTTTTCTTTTTCTTTTTTCTTAATTTTTCTTTATCTTATTACTGCCTAAATACATGCAAGTTGTTCAAGACTTTTGAGTAAGTTGTGTCATTTCATTTCACTTTTTAACATAAGATACCCATTTAAACTATCTTCTTTTGAATTTAATTTCTTATAATTTTCAAATTCTGCGGAAAGATGAATTAATTAGGTATAATTCACATCAATTGTGTACAAATTTTATTATTATTGTTATTATTATAAATAAATATAACTAAAATATAAATAATTAAACATTCTACCATTTTATGGATATATGATTTTTTTTGGGTAGCATTTTAGTAGCTTAAATTTCATATTTAGTGATAAAATTTGTTACAACTTTTAATTTTCTCTTTTCAAGCATCCAAAAAATTTGATTTTTATTTTATTTTAATCAAGTTTTCATAATTTTAAAATGAATTTAGCAATAGTGTCATCATCTAAATTATTTAGAAATTTTTTTGTCAAATGAAAATATAAAAAATTTTGTTTGTTTGTTTTTTTTTCTGGTATTATTACCACCTAAAACTATTATGGACAAATTTATTTTTTTCTCGTCTATCAAATTATATTAGAACTTTAATTTTCGAACATTAAAGGAGAAAAAAATCACAAATTGTAACACATTATGTCATCTAAGTACTATAAGTATGAGATTACAGGTACTGAAAATGTCCAAAAAAAAAAACACAAACATATACGATGCTGAAATGTTTAAATTACAAAATATTTATTTATACTTATCACTTAATATAAATAAACTTTATCCTTTTATTTTATAAATGAATAATGGGTGAGGATTTTTGCACTCCACTTGTTTATAAATGTACTCCATATTTGACCTTTTAGTAATTTAAATAACATGACTATCCTTATTCTTAAATGATTTTTTTATTAGCTAATGCAACTTTTTAACTTTTTATATGTGTTTAATTATCTTATAAATTATTTATTTTTTTGAATGTGCAATATATATTGAGTCTTAAATATATATTTAAATTTTTATATTAAAAATGAAAAAATTTAAAAAATAAAAATTATTAATATTTGTAAGTTATTATCTAAAAAATATAAATTATTTTTTACAATCTTAGGCATAGTAGATTTCATTATTAGTTATAAATTTTAATATTTTTTTAATTATTTGGATATTTATTTTAAAATTTACTTTAATTCAACAAATTAATATTCAAAAATTTATTTATATTTAATATTTAATATGTAAATTTAAATATATAATTTATTTTCAAAAAAATTAATTTATAAAATATTAAATAAATAATTAGATAAGCGATTATATTGATATTAGATTATAAAATAGAAATAAATATTATATAATTATATGAATGAGTTTGATAATTATACAAGGTCATAAAATAAAATTCTTAACAAAAAA
>CATIWO010151787.1:0-15800 GCA_949673435.1 Macaranga tanarius | reverse complement strand
GGAGAGACTCTTAGTAAGAGAATGTGTCCCCAAACACAACAAGAGATTGAACGTATGAAGAACGTTCCCTACGCAATCGCCATTGAAAGTCTTATATATGCAATGTTGTGTACAAGACCTGATATTTGCTATGTTGTTGGGATAGTAAGTATATATCAATCCAACCCAGACGAAGTATATTAGAAGGCAGTTAAAAGGATTTTGAGATACTTTCTTTGAAGTACCTGTGACAATCATGAGTGATAGTCAATCGTCAATAGCTTGTACTAAGGATCCCAAGTTCCATAGTAAGACTAAGCATATTGACATAAAGTGTCATTATGTTAAAGACATGGTTGCACGAGGAGAGGTGAACTTAAAGTACATTTATACGCATGACATGATAGCAGATCCGTTGATAAAAGCTGTCACTAGAGATGTGTTTGAGAGACACATTAAATATTTTGGTTTGCGTAGATTTTAGATTGTACTTTGTTAATCATATAATTTGAACATGATTTGCTATATGTTTATTTTCAATAAATATGTGGATGTTCATTTGGCAATACACAAAGTGTTAGTATTAAATATATGTGACATTTAAAGCATGTTGGACAGAGAAGTAACCCACTCATATGGGTGTTTACCTTAATTTTATTAAGTAAGTTTAATAAAGATTATGATGAGGCAGTATTTTAAACAGACAAGGGAGTTACGAGAGCCCGTTTAATATACGTATAATGTCTTGCTTAAGTATTAGATAAGTTATAATTTAAGTGCGAGATAAAATCTTACATTTCATTTCATGATTTGTAAGTAGATTTTATGTAATCTTTAAAAGAAGAATTAAAGGCAATTATTTTTAATTATGTCTTTATCGCCAGAAGCAACCTCTATTAAGTATTAAGGTTTGGTGTTGAGATACACCTAAATGTGTAACTTCTGTATGGTGTTAAATATATGATTATAGTCATTTTGAAACATGCGCTCTTTTTAATAAAAGAATGAACATCATAACGCATAATTCATACCATGCGTGCGAAACCCGACTGGGGATGGCAAGTTATAAAAATAATCAAATGATCTCAACCTTCCCTAATGTGAGACCCGTTCCATAAACTTATGGTTTTTGAAAATCTACCCTTAAGACATGGGGTATATTTCTAAAGTATAGTTTGATGTGGCTGTTTTAGAATAATCCTGAAAGGTCATGTGGGATACGGTCTAGAGGAATTAACTGGATAAGTGAGTTAAACCATATGATAGGAATAATATATGAAGGGAAGATTACTGATATAATACATTCAATGTTTCTACTGTTCACTGGCTAGCATATTATGAGTGCCATAAGTGGTGCATACATAATAGTGGACATAGAATATTGCTAAGAGATCAAGAGGTAGCAATGAATGTAAAAAATTAATATGGGGTAAGACATAGGTCAAGATATAGAATCTACTATCGAGACGCTATATATCTCTAATAAGTGTATAGTATAAGTGCTCTCGTTATATGCTGGTCGCACAATCTATTTATCAGTATGAATGAGATAAAAACTGAATATGTTCAGTCATGTGCGAGTGGGAGATGTTAGATAATATACACCCATGACTTAATCTGTTTAAGTTTTGAATTGGGTGTAAGAGACTTATAATAGAAGTATACTTTTTACTCTTTTATTGAATATGAGTTTTATGTTTTGTACATAACAACATACGTAACAATTTCACAGAGAATACATATAAAGCACTATGCACAAATACTTTGTGTTTTTTTTCTCTCTCTCTACACACCAAAAACACTATGTGTATTTTTCTCTCATTCTTGTTCATCCCAGTGATACTTAGATTGTGAAGACAATAGTCTTTGCTCTAGTAGTTAAGGTTTCGATCAACATATTTACTACGGTTTTCGCTGCAGAAGAAAAAAGTCAATAATCTATATCTCTTTATAATTTATTATTTATCCCTCTTTTCCTTTCAATTTTTTTTGGTCATAATCAACTCTTAATTTTACGCTCATATTTTCCTTCAACTCTTAATTTTAGGCCCATATTTTCCTTTCAAGATGAAAATTTTTAAATTTTTTTTAATTATATTAGCAATATTTTCAAAAATAATTTTATTAATAAATTAGATATCTATAAAATATGGTATATAACTTTTATTACTAAAAATAATAATTTCATATCAACCAAAATTAAAGATTTGAACATATAAATTTTATTTTATTATTATTTATATTTTAATGTAATATAATATATCTGAATCAGACAACAATTAATTCATTTAACTTGCGAAGATTAAAATCAAAAATTTCTATACTAAAGGGCCCCATAGGAACGCTCAATCAATCCGTCCATATCCCAAATTAAAAACTCGACGAACGGTGATAAGACCACAGCCAAATTATTTCAATGGTGATGAGACCAAAAAGTAGCCGAATACAACAACAATGCGCGCGCACGAAAACATTCCCTTTTTTTTTAATTTAATTTTTAATTTTTTTAAAAAATAAAAAAGTGGCACGTGCCGGCCTGCCACAGTAAAGTGCAATAAGGGTCGAATCTAGATCCGACGACCACATCATATTTCCCCGTCAAGACCGGGACATTAAAGATGAAAATCCAACGGCTAAAAGCACCTTAACTCCTTTCCACCGTCCGATCATAATCCAACGTACCAGATTAAATCTCACTCCCCCTGAAGTCTCACCCCTTTTACACCATAAATACGCATAAAAAAACCCGGTCCAAACGTCTTCCCTCTCTCAATATTATTTTTCTAAAGAGAGGAACTTTCTTTCAACTTTCTGTGTTTCTGTGTGCTAACGTGCGCATTCCGCCACTGCTTAACGTGCGCCGCCTGAGATATGTCGCCGGCGGGAACCAGAATTATCAGAATCTCGAGGTATAGGAGAAGCTGATTAAGTTGGAAATTTATTAAACGGTGGAGATTAAAGGTGAACAAAAATGGACGGTTCAAAAAGCTTAACAAGAAACCAGTCATCGCTTCTCCGGTCATTTCCCACCGTCCGATCATCAATTCATAGCCTAACATATGTAGCAGAGGATGACCTTATGAAAGAAGAAGGATTGGTATTAGTAGGAGGAGGAGAAGAGAGGAGAAAACCGAACCGCTCTGGTTCAACTCCAAGAAGAACCGGTTCGGCTCGGTTTACGCCGGTTCTTACAATGGTTTCTGTGACTTTTTTCACTCTTTGTTCACTGTCTTTCTTCTTCTTCTTCTTCTTCTTCTTTTATTTGAGAAGAGAAGAGATACCCACTTCAGAGAATCTTTTATTAGCTTTGATTTTTATTGCTATAACCCTTTTTTTTGCTAGCAAGAACAAGACTTTAATCTATCAAAATATGGCATTAATCAAGCAATTATGGGAAGAAAATGGTAAAAGATTCAATCTTTTTGCCACTTCAAGGACCAAATCAAGGCAGCAGCCTGTTCAGTGGTTTATTGGGGGTGAATCAAACACTGATGACACCCACAAAATCAACAAGGAAAAGAAGAAGATTGTGATAAGAGAGGGAGTGGAGTTTTACAGTAATGGGGATTTTTATGAGGGTGAGTTTCATAAAGGGAAATGTAATGGGAGTGGTGTTTATAATTACTTTGTTAATGGGAGATATGAAGGTGATTGGGTTGATGGAAGATATGATGGGTACGGGATAGAGAGTTGGGCTAGAGGGAGTAGATATAAAGGGCAGTATAGACAAGGTTTAAGGCATGGGTATGGGGTTTATAAGTTCTATACTGGTGATTCTTTTGCTGGTGAGTGGTGTCATGGGCAGAGTCATGGTGTTGGAGTGCAAACTTGCTCTGATGGAAGCTGTTATGTTGGTGAATTCAAGTGTGGTGTTAAGCATGGCCTTGGTGTTTATCATTTCCGGTGATTTTTCTTGGATTTAATTGTTCTCTGCATTTTTCTTTTGCATTTTTTTGCGGATTATTGTGATTGGTCTACTGTTTTAGAACTTTTCATGACTGATGAAAATAGCAGAATTTTCTTGTACTTGCTGAATTTTTATTGGTTGCTTGTGGGGCTAACCATTTAAGGCTTCTATGTGCTCAATTTAATTTCAGCTCTTCTTAATTTTTTCCCTTCTAACTGACTCCTGTTGGTGTACTGTTTAGACTGCTCTTGATTAATTTACTTGTGGAAAAGTTAGTGTTATGAATTTTTTTCTTAGTTCTCTTGGATATGCAGTTATAATTGTGATTGAAAGATGGAAACTTTTTTTTTTATTCATCTTCAGGTGAATTTTCATCAGCTGAGCTGCTGAAGTTCCTTGTTTTCCTTTTCTAGTTGTTGTTTGACTTTTCAGTTTTGAACACTTATGGAGTGTGTGATCATAGTTTTGAACACTTATGGAGTGAATGATCATGAATTAGTTTAAGGCTGCATCTTTTATCCGTTTGTGATCAATAAAACAGTAGAGAGTTCTGCAGCGTGCTGAAAATCTGATTGTTTTTAGCCCATTAATAACCGAGTGAATTTTGAAAATCAGTGTTTGAATGCAATTGATAATTCATGATAGTTTGTTATTTTTCATACTGTTAGCCTGCAGTTCAATGTGTTGTTACACTTTGATGTAGTGGGTGGACTGCTGATGTTGTGCAACTTTATTTGATGGAACCATTATTAATGAGAAATTTGATTGCATTGCAGAAATGGAGATAGATATGCCGGTGAGTATTTTGGAGACAAAATTCATGGCTTTGGTGTCTATCACTTCGCCAATGGCCATTGCTATGAAGGGTCATGGCATGAAGGCCGGAAGCAAGGTTATGGCATGTATACATTCAGAAACAGTGATGCAAAATGTGGTGAATGGGATGGTGTTCTTAAGACACCTCTGCCTCCAGTATCTGATGCAGTCCTCAGAGCTGTTCGGGTATTTGATTTGCACTTTTACATTTCCTTCTTAATGCTTAATGATAAAGTATTGCGCAATTTTCACACCTGTTGATTAAATTCTGCTTCTTCTAAACTGCAGGCTGCCAGAAAAATAGCAGAAAGTGCTATCCACCTTCGCCGTGTGGATGATCAAGTGGACAAGGCAGTTCAGGCTGCAAATAGAGCTGCAACTGCTGCAAGAGTTGCTGCTATTAGAGCTGTTCAAAACCGGATGGATGGAAAATTTTGTGATACAAATGTCTAAGAGTTTTTAGTTCTGCTTTTAAATGTAAATTCTTTTTACTAATTGTTATGTACTTGGAAATTTCGCTGCCGCCCTGACTTGCAAATGCCTGCCGGAGGTTGAGAGAGTTTGAGGCTTCTTTTATCACACTGTAACTTAACTTGTAAATACAACCTTGTATATCAATGGAATATGAATTTTCAAAGAGGCTAATTCCTCCCTCACCCCACATTTTGCAAGTTGCTACATGAGGTTTCCATTTACTCGCTATTATTGTGTATGGGATAATGGGACTGCAATTATGAGATCACAGGCTTATCCAAGCTCGTCTTATAGCATCATGTCAGCATCATCTATCAACAACAACTAATAAGAAAACGAATTTCGGTTCTTTTAGAACTTGGATGGGATGGCTGCACAGTTGGAAAGATCATAACAATAAAACTAAATTATGAAACTGAGGCTGCCTCAATTGGTACGTATGTGATGAGAAGCAAACTTGGAGAAGACATGGGCCATCTTTGAAGGGTATGCATAAGAATGTGTTTGTTTGCTTGGCTCTTTCTCTATAAACAACTTCTAAATCACAGGAACATGATCCCAGTACCAAGTAACATGAGAAAAATGTTAAAAAAGATCTACGCACCATAACACTTAAGCACCTGATAGCATGTGTCTTAAAAATAGCTATCAACTGAAATGTGTTGATGACAATGTTTATGTAAGTGAATAGGCCACTTTATGTTGTCTCAAACAATATATGCCAAACAATGATGAGTACTCCAAAGAGTGGACTAGAATTAGAGACTAGAGTCAGGATCAAGTTGTAGGGTTAAATATTGATGCAAACCTTTCATTAAATTCATTCTCTGAGGCCATGTGCCTCCCTCTTCCATGTAGGATTGTTTTCTTTTTTCCTTTTGAACATCATGCAGGATTATGTTAAGCTTTCAATTTTTTTTTATTTTTATTTTTTGCCTTATATGCAAGCACATGATATAGTGGGAGTGGGGTTCATTGTCTTAGCCAAAAATCTATACCTTTTCATGCATGCTGGATCCATAATCTCTGTTTCCATGTAATTTCAAAAAGGCAACTCAAAAGAACTTTTTTCTTTTGTTTGAATTTTAAATTTAATTCATATTCTTCTATATATTTATTTCACTCTTTTGTCATTTTGGTCACTGCTATCTTAGATTCAAATCTCTCCTTCCTCATAAAACATCTAACCACTCCACATGCAATTTATAGAAATAATGGAAAGTAAGTGTCTGCTAAGATTTTTTTAGGAGGCTATAAGCTGAGGTTGTTTCTGCTATATATTTTTATTGACTAGACCCTAGGTGGGTATTTGGCTCAACTAAAAACCAAGTGCTAACAATTTTTTTTTTTTTTTTTTAATATAACAGGAAAATTTTTACCATTTATAGTGAGAGAAATTAAATCTATAATCTCTTTAATATCTTAAAAGGGATTCGACTATTAATCTATCTTTATTTTTTAATAATAAATAATTTTTTATCAATAATTATTTGAATCAGCTAATAGGGGCTATTCTCACTTAAGTGACATTTCGAACTATTAATCTATCTTTCTTTTTTAATAATAAATAATTTATTTATCAATATTTATTAGGATCGGGAGATAGGGAGTATTCCCACTTAAGTGACGTTTCGAACTCAAAACGTGGTGAATACAATCACATTAAATATTTGTTGAAAGACTTTTATCGCCTATGATCTTGCACAAATCGAATTGTATTAATCAAAATTCAATGAATTCTGAATACAAGTAGTTCAAATAAAAAAATAAATATTTTTTTACACGTTAATAATTTTCCTAGATTATATGTTCAATCATATGTAAAATATGATCCGTTGTTAAAAAAAAAAAAGACAAATCAATTCATATCAAATAAATAGCAAACTTAAAATATAGACAACCCAGATCAACAATTAAAAAATGATAAAGAAAAAAGAAAATACATATATGAATGGTGCAAGAGAGGAAGGAGAGATTGAAATGATTCTTGTTTGTGTACACAATGTCTTGTAGGCATGTCTCCGCCATTACTCTAATTAATAAAATTGCATTTTTATAGCTAGGTTACTTAAAATATTGTTCTTCTTTTGCAGATTGCTGCCTTTGAGGGATTCAATTTCTGACCATTGTTTGTGGTGTTTGAATCAAAAAATTTGTGGGACTTCATTTTCATGCTTATGTATCTCTTGTATGATCTGGTCAAATTTCTTGGTGTGAGTTATGTCTTTTTAACAATTAATCTGCTTGGTGTGAGTTCTGCTCCTTCAGTTTTTATTGCAAAAATAATATGCTCTAGGTTATATACTTAGCGAATGAAGAAAATTTGTGTTATAAGAATAATTAGAACACCAAAAATTGCTAAACTTTTTAACTCAGTATAACAATTTTAATTATTTAATATTTACATGTTTCAAAGCAATAAATACTACATTTGCTTTGGATTAATGAAAGATGCTTCTAAGCATGGTAAAAATTAAAGCTTTGAGAAATTCAATAAACTTAAATACAATAATTTACAATGACTTAGTAGTTCAATTTATTGTAATTCTAAATTGATTCTGAAATAATTAATGTTATATATATATATGCATGAGGCATGTTTGGTTAAATTGTGCGCTCATTGTTCATCATCTCTTGCCTTATCTTCATATTCATGTCTTTATCCTGGACTCATCAATAATATATATATATATATATATATATATATATATATGAACTTATTTTTTAGTGTGTTAATTTTCTTGTTAATCATTGCTTTTTTGCAATATTCCACTAATTTATGGTCTCAGAAATATTTTATTTATTGAAATTGTCTATCATAAGCTGTTCTAATCTATCATTCATAACCTCCGGAATAATGAATATAATATCATATATAGGGAGAAGAAGAATTGTAATATGTAGGCTGGATAATATTATTATTTATTAGTATGAATAATATTGTTTATTTGAACTTGTTGGGTAGGAAAATCAAATCGCACTCTAGGAAATATTTTTTAGAATATTTTTTATGTATTGTATTCAATTATTCGATGAGTAGTTAGATGAGAATTTTTCGATAAGGGTATGGATGATCGATAAATGTCTCGTTAACTATAATTATTCATATTTTTCACTTAATTATTTTATTAAGTGAATGTATTATATATAAATAAATATATGTTTTTTTTTATTTTCTTAAGTTGGTTATTTGGTTATGATGTTTTTAATTCAAAATGAATTTATATTTATAAAATTATTATTATTTTAATAACTTGGTAATAGAGTACATGTCACAAATCAGCTTTTTTTTTTTTTTTTTTTAACAAAGTTTTCAGCACCAGCAACCTGATTTTTAAAAATTCAAATAAAATATCAGAATGATTGCATAATTGATCATCCATCTTCCTAGCTGCAAAAATAAAATCTACCAAAACAACTGAGTTTTCTTTTTTTACAATTACAATTGTTATACTATGTTAGCAAGGAAAAAGGTATATATTTATATAATTTGAGTGGATCATTATACTTATCAATCAGTGAAATCTACTGAATTTTAAAAGAATAAAAAGTAAATTTATAAAAATAAATCTCTTAAATATTATTTTGAGACTTCCCACTTAGTGAGACAAATGCCTCACCACTTCACCTGGCTGAGGCAAAACAACTTGAGGGCCTGTTTGACTAAACTGTTGCTGATAGCTGATAACTATATTGCTGATAGCTGTTAGCTTGTAGCTGATTGTTAAATGATATTACGCGTTTGGTAAAATTATAACAACAATTGCTGATAGTATAGTTTTTTTTTTTTTTTTTTTTACAATAACAATAATTTCATTCATTCAAACCAGTAATACATCGATAAAAACATTGATATAAATCCGCTAAAAACTATTAAAGGATGAAACTGTGAAAAATTCACATCTCCAAGGTTAATAGCATAATAAATCGGCTCAAAGCCTACACAAAAATTATTAAGTGTCAAATTTATTTTATTGAGATCTAAAAGTAATTTTTGAAAATATGATTAGATCCTTCAAAAAAAATTGAATAGAATTGACACAATTTATAAAGTTTAAGGAGCGAATTGAAATGACTGTTAAACTATAATTCAATTGATAATTGGTTCAAAGTTTAAGATATAATTGATCATTTTTCCATATATATATTGAAAAATAAGCAAACTAATATATTGAAAAATAGATCATTAGAAACTTATGTCTGCAATTTTAAGAGTTAGTTTATGTGGTTGAAAGAGTTATTTTTTTCTTTTTAACCGTCTAAATTTGATTTTTTGAGTCGAGGTTTTAACAAAATAGAGTTAGTTTATGTGGTTGAAAGAGTTATTTTTTCTTTTTAACCATTTAAATTTGATTTTTGGGGTCGATATTGTAACAAAATAAAATTTCTTTTTTTTTTTTTTTTGAAAGGAATAAAACTTCTTTTAATACACCGAACCCATGTAGGGAAAAAAAAAACTTGTGTGTACCCAACTTCATAATTGCTTCCCCTCTTCATTACTTAATTACATTATAACCTTCATTTTTTTTTGCCAGAAGCACACATAAATAGCTAATCTTGCTCCACTTTTCCTTCACTTAAACACATATTCAACACACTATACAAAAAGCACTCATAATTATATATCTATCTCATTCTCTTATTTTCTTTGCTAATGGAGTTTGGGAGTATTCTTCAATTTTTGGAAAACAAGAATATTTTGATCATTGGTGCAACTGGGTTTTTAGCAAAGAGTACACACTTTCTTCTTCTTCTTCTTCTTCTTTTTCTTCTTTCTTCTTCTTCTTTCTCCTTTTGGCTTTAATGGGGTTTTTTAGCAAAAATAATTTTAACCATATATATAATATACATATTGTCTTGTTGTGGGTGCAGTTCTTATAGAGAAGCTATTGAGAGTGCAACCAAATGTGAAGAAATTGTATCTTCTTTTGAGAGCAGCTGATGCTAAGTCTGCCTCTCAACGCTTGCAAAATGAGGTATAAAGTTTATAGCAATAATTCGTGAATTAAAAAAGCAAAGTAAAAAAGAAATTAACTAAACAAATTAAATTTAAGAATCAAGGTTTTATTTTCCAAATTTAAATTCTCTATTTATATATTTTACTTATAAAAAAGATATAATTTCTTAAATAAATTTTTAATACATTTATTAATCTCTCGATAGTTAGTCAGTCTGAGTGATTACTCTCACTAAAAGTTAATGATATTAACTACTTAACAAGGTACAAAAATATTACATGATGAAAATCACAATTCTAAAATAATAACCACAAAACTCGTTTTTATATTTTTTCCTATTTAATTAATTTTGCCATTATTTTTAGTGGAAAAAAAAAAAAAAAAAAAAAGAGAATTGTTCCTTATTTGAGAAAATGCCAAGCAATTTGGTCACTTTTTTCTATATTGATTTTTAGTTCTTTCCTATCTATGATTTTTACAGTCACTTTTGTGATCTATTTATTTATATATATTTTGCAGCTATTAGGGAAGGACTTGTTTAGAGTTGTAAAAGAAAAGTGGGGTGCAAATCTAAATTCTTTCATCTCTGAAAAGATTGTTCTTGTTCCTGGTGACATAACTTGTGGTGTGGACTTGGGAGTCAAAGAATCCAATTTGAGGGATGAGATGTGGAGAGAATTAGATGTTATTGTTAATTTAGCAGCAACAACAAACTTTGATGAAAGGTACTTAATAAAGCAAAAGAATATATACAATTAGAAAATAATTAATTAAAGTGATTCTTTCTATTCCATAATTTGATGTAGATATGATGTGGCTCTTCGGCTCAACACAATGGGAGCTAAGTATGTTATGTGCTTTGCCAAAAAATGTGTAAAACTCAAGGTTCTTGTTCATGTATCCACTGGTTAGTAAATTTTCTTCTGCAATTACTTTTCAAAATTTTTTGCTACTCCAAATGTATTATACCTTATGATTAAATATACGATATAAAAATATATGTTTCATTTTTGTTGACCAAATATAAAACACTTAAAAAATATATCACAAATCCAACTATAAAATATAATACATCTGAAATAGATAAAAATCTCTCTTTTTTATAATATTTGTTTATAATTAATTAAAATTTTGTAATTATTTGGATACATTCTTATTATAATTTTCTTCTCTTGCATCAATATGATCAGATTTAAATAGATAATTTCATAACCATTGGCAAATTGTGGTAAAAAATTATTGTGGCATATTTAGGGCAACATATTAGTTATATAATTATATAATATAACAAAAAGGATACATTAATTTTCAGCTTATGTTGCGGGAGAGAAGGCAGGATTGATACAAGAGATCCCTTATAAAATTGGTGAGGCACTTAATGGAGCCTCAGGACTAGACATTGATGAAGAGAAAAGGTTGGTTGATGAAAAATTAAATCAACTCCATGAACAAGGGGCCACTGAAGATGCTATCAAAGAGGCCATGAAAGATATGGGTATTCAAAGGTTTGTCCTATGTATATATTATATAGTGCTAAATATTGGGAATTTTTTCGCAATACATTTTTTTTTAGCAACTAGATGGAGTGGTTAAATTTCAACACCACAAGGGAAAAAATCAAAGGGATAGAGGTTCGATTCTTAGTCTCCACAACGTATGTTCATCCCTTTTGCAATACGTTTGAACATTAATATCTTCATCAAAGAAATAATTTAGAGTGGGAGATTAGTTTAGTTGGTAAAATAAGTATTCTCTTTCCTTATCAATCAGTTTCAATATTTCTTTTCAAAAGTACATCACCTAAAGAGGCATATATGCTTTGATTAATTGATGTCCTAGTTGGTTAGAGAATGCCCTCATGGTATAAAATTTAAAAAAATTACTTAAAGTACATTTAAAATTTAAGAAATCACAAGATTTACATGGGAATATCTATTGTCTGGAGCCCACTTTTTTTTTTTTTTTTTTAAATAAATTATCTTATAAGCATATGGATATGTATTTGCATCTTCTATATTTTTATATAATAAATTTGGAGAATTAAAGTAAATTTTGAACTCAAAATATGCAAGACGTTCATAAAAATTATATATCAGTTTAGATAAAATTGATTGAAATTTATATCTCTTTTATTACTACTTAATTTTTATTTATTATTATTATTATTATTATTATTATTATTATTATTATTATTATTATTATTATTATTATTATTATAACAAGTTTAATAAATTTATATATTTTCTATTGGCCTATTGGTAGTAAACTTTAAAATTTGGCAAAATTAGCTCAATTTAACACATTATTTGCAATTTTAGCATAATTATAATTTAGTCATAAATAAAAATAAAATACATATATATAAGTGACATTTTAAGGTGAATTAGCTAATATTTATTATTATAGTCCTACATTTATATGAAGGCTTAAAATTACATAAAGAAGGAAATGAGTTACAAAATAAATAATTTTTCATTCCTATTTTATATTTTTTTAAAATTATTAAAATTAAAGTCTAACTAACTATTATAATTAGTATTTAGATGATTTGAATATAAAACTCACAAAAATAAAAATTAGTTATTTCACATTAGATGTCTAATATATATTTTACTTATTTTTTATCTTGACCAAATTAAAATCATAAATATTTATTAAAAAAATTAATTTTATCAAATTTTAAAATTTATTATAAATTTATAAAACTCAAAAGATTGTACTGTAATAAATACCTTTTCTATTGCAGTACTTTGAAAGGAAAATGCCCACCAACGTATACAGTTGTAAGTCAATATCAAGGCATTAAATGCGGTACCAAATTACCTAGTTGTATATGCCACAAACCCGACAACTACAGCTGCATATGATGAATCATGCCCATTGAAATTCACCCTTTTTTTTTTTTTTTAACATGATTGATTTACAATCACTACAAGATTGGTTTTTCAATCACTACATTATCAATTATAACAATAACTATTACAAATTACAACTATTATTAAAATTAACATTATCCATATATTATCGTAATTATATATGTACACACGTAAAAAGTAGACAATGACATACACGATCCTTGACAATTGTCTTCACTAAAGATTGAACCCATAATCTAAAGGTTATGAATACCTCCACCTTAACTATTTGATCTAGGCTTCATTGGTCCCATTGAACTTCATCTCATTCTATGAAATGATAATATATACATATAAGATTTCTATATCATATAGGTAAATTCACATGGTTTAGTTATTTATTTTAACATGAAATTTTCTTTTCTAGCAAGAGCTCGTATATGACGAAAAAAAAAGAGAGGACGAGATTTATTGAGTAAAAAAAATTGTAATTTTTGAAAAAAAAATGTGTGCAAAATTAAATTTTATACTATATATGTTATAATGTAAGATGAATATTTTTATATAAATTTTAAAATGTTATGTAAAAAATAATGCTAAAATTACTTAAAGTATGGTGAATAAAAATTATTTTTTAAAAATAAAAATATTTATTATTATAATTTTTAATATTACAAATACATTGAGTCAAAAAAAATAAGAAAATAATTTATCTTAATTTGATAAAGAAAATTAGTTTAGATCAATTTAATATTGTATTAAAAATTCAAGGACCAAATATAAAAATTATTTTCAATTTAATCAATTTAACTATAAATCATTCAGTTAAAGAGGTAGTAATTTAACTTAGTAAAGGCCTGCTAGACTATAACTTGTTGCTTGTAGCTGTTAGTTGTTAGCTAATTCATGTTATTGTTAGCTGAATGTTTATTATTGCATATTTTAAAATTGAAAGATATGTACTAATGTATTAGGAAAAATTTCAAAAAGGTTAAAATAATTAACTCTGGATTTAAAGAATAGTCTTAATTCTATAGCTAATCAATTTAATTAGTGGTTGCTAATAAATTATATTATTATTTTCTTTTCCTATAGTCCATGACTCAAAATGGAAGCAGGTTTTGAAAAGGATTTTAGAGTGTCTAAGATGGACAAGGAGGGTCTGATCTCCTAACGCTCTCTTTTTTCTTTTTACCAGAATTATTTTAAAAAAAAATTGTCATGGTAAGGAAGAAGGAGAGAACAAGCACACTTGGAGACTGCAGTACAAGGAAAAACTTTATTTGCAAAAAATTGTTATCATGATGTGAAATAGAATTGTATTTACAACAATCATCAAAGTTATTTAATTATTATTTTTTTTTATCTATTTGAATTTATTTTCTTTTCATGTGACATAGAATTAAAAAAAATGTTCCATGATTTATAATTTAGTGATATAAAATGTACATTATTGATTGAGATGATCACTCTTTATCCAAATGAATGACTATATATAGGGCAAAGGTGTATGGATGGCCAAACGCATATGTATTTACGAAGGCAATGGCAGAGATGATTGTAGGACACTTGAAGGAAAACATGTCCGTAGTCATAGTGCGACCTGCCATTGTGACCAGTACTTACAAAGAACCTTTTCCTGGTTGGGTTGAAGGTGTCAGGTATATATATGTCACAACAAAATTCTCTACCTCAAATTAAAGCTTATTTATTTACTATGAAGAGCTCATATTCTGTTTGGTTCTTGAGAAATGGAAGAAAAGAGCAAGGAACGTTTGTTAAAAGCTCATATTCTAGTATTCGTTAATCATAAGGATTCTGATTAATTTGTGTGAACTCTATAAGAGAAACAAAACTCTTATGACATTTTATTTTTATACACAATGCTCAAATTCGAGTCAGTGCTTAAATAGATTCAAACTACTTGTCACCTAAATCAACAGACAGTACAAATTTTGATATAATATATTTTACTTTTTAGTATATTGGAAACTTGCACGTGAGAACTTGAACTATACTAGCACAATAGATTGATATAATGTTTCTCTCATTGCAGGACAATTGACAGTTTAGCCATTGGTTTTGCGAAAGGGAGATTAACATGCTTTCTTGGTGATATTAATGGAATAGTTGATGTGGCAAGTTAACCTCTATTATTGTTTCCTAGCTATAACATAACATTAAAAGAACTTTAATGATTTTTTTTTTTTGGGCATAGTAATAGTTTATTATTTGGTCAAAAAAAAAAAAAAGTAGTAGTTTGTTATTACTTTTTTATAGTTATTTTCAGCATCTAGTAGCTACAAATGCTCTGATTAATTTAGATTTTGTCCGGTTAATTTTATAAATGGCAAAACTTTATTAGCATCTGTTTCCATAAACACAAAATTTGAATTTAAAACTTTATTTAAGAGAATTCAAATTTCTTACCACTTAAACTAATAGACGGTGGTATACTAATACTCATAGCTAGTCTATTATGAGATAAATATTGAATTATCAAGTATTCTATGTAATATTATGCAGATACCAGCTGACATGGTGGTGAATGCAATAATTGTAGCAATGGTGGCTCACGCTAATCAACCATCTGATGAAGCAATATATCACGTAGGTTCCTCAGTAAGACATCCTCTGAGATACACCAATCTTCAAGATTATGGCCTTCACTATTTCACCAAGAAACCATGGATTGGCAAGGATGGCAAGCCTGTCAAAGTTGGCAGGGTAAAAGTCCTGGACAGCATGGCTAGCTTTCACAGATATATGACACTTCGTTACTTGCTATTGCTAAAGGTTTGGCCAAAAATC
>CATIWO010151758.1:0-20901 GCA_949673435.1 Macaranga tanarius | reverse complement strand
TGCCTGCAGTGGATAACTTTTTTTCTGTTTGATGCTTTAATTCACATCTCTTTGATTTTTCATTTTTTTGTTTGTTATATGAGATGAGTTGATGATGAGGCTTCCACCTCTGTTACCTATATGATTCAAATACTAGATGGTTTGCAAAGTTTCTTTGGTGGCATTGATGTTGTTGCCAGAAACTTTATTACAACCATTATGTTGTTGATTTAAAATACTTTCTCTGAAACTCATCTCATTTTTTTTTATTACATTTGTTATTTCAGTGATGTGTTATTATTTTGACATTGTTTATGTTCACATTTTGCAGGAATGAAGGACTCCTAGTGTTTTTTTGGATGGACTCCTATTCTTTTTACGACTTTTTTATCTGAAAATGCACAGCACAGCACAATTTTATTTTGTTAAAATGTATAGCATATTCAAAATTGGAGTATAAACATAGTGATTTTGTAATTATTTGATCAGATAGGTTAGAATTATCTGATCATATAGTTAAATTCTTAGATTATCTTGTTGTAAATCTGTATTTATATTTGTATTAGGCCTTAGAAAGTTAGGCTTAGGCCAAATTTGTATTTATGTTTATACTAAATATGTAAAAATGGGCCTGTAAACTTGGGCTGAGGCCAATATATAATGAAAATTAAGTATAGTTTTCTTTTGGGTTTATTTTTAATGGGTTGCATCAAACCGAACCCATCTGAAAAAACCAAACTGAATAACCCGAGATTTTTGGTTACCCGATCCGTCGGTTTAAGTTCCCAAATTTTCACGGTTCGGCTACTTTATACCCATTTCCGAACCCGCTCGGTGTAGTATTTTCAAACCCGACCCGCCCGATGCTCAGTCCTAGTAATAAACAATAGATTATAAAAAAATCAGTCCACAAACTCCCAAAAAAACCATACAAGTTGCAATTTTTCTCTAATCCTATTAACAAAACTCCCATAAATTTATGGAACAACCACTGACATTTTTCGATACAGTATGAAAGAGACTCCACTGCTTTCTTTACTTCATTTGATTTTCAATAAGTATTTTAATTAGCTTGTATTTTCAGAACAAAAACAAGAACATTAAGAGAGTAGAGAGGTCAGAGTGAAGGGTTTGAATAAACCCTAATAAAGAACTTAATATGATTTTCCTCTTTATTTCAGTAGTAGATTTCTGATGTGGAGGAAATAAATGAGGTGGTGCACACCTGTTAAAAAAGATCTGACTAAGCAGTCACATACACCATTTTAACAACTTCAAATTGCAATGTAAGTTCCTTCCGTCTCTTTTAATGATATAGTCCTACGGGTAACTTTTTTTTTTTAACCTTTTTTAATTTAATTAAAAAAAATTAGAACTCAATTGTAAAATTTTAATAACTTATAGGACTTCCGTATCATTATCCCTTTAACAATTAATTAATAAAACCCTTTTTAAAACCCTAATAAATAAAACTTCTTGCACGGTTCAGTCCTCATTTCTCTTCCCAATATCTCACAAATGGCCGAACCACCGCACCACCGCCAAATCCAGCTCCTCCGCGGTTACGAGCTTCGTCTCCTCCGCTGCACCTTCTCTCCACCAACGCCATCCTCCGACAACAGCTCTTACAACGGCACCGATAATAATAATAATAGTAATAGTAATAATATAAACAATCTACACTCTCTCATAAATGAGCTCCTCGGTTTGATCGAAACCGGAAACTATCTCCAAGCTCTCTCTTCTAACGCATCCAAGCTCCTCACCGAGTTCACCGAGTTACCTGACTCGGTGTCTCCCGATCAAGTATGCTCCGAGTTAGGAAGGCGTGTGGAGCGTTTTATAAACGACGATGGTGCTGATGACGTTGAAATTGCCTGCAGAGTGATTCTTGTTTTGTGTGTTGCAGTTGCAGCGTTTTTGTTCTTCACTCAGTGTAACATCACCGGGTCTGTTATTTGAATTTGTGTGTGTGTGTGTTTTTTAATTTGTTTAATTAGATTTTTTAATGAATTGAAAAAAAAATCAATCCAGTTGGTTCTATTTGGTGTAAAATCATTTTGCAAGAATTTGATTCGATTGAGTTCTTGCAAAATCATGGCACTTGTGGCATGATTTCATTTCTTTTTGAATTTAATTGAGCTGAATTCTTTCATTCTTTTATTTTTCTAGACTTTCCCAGCGCTGCGTTATTTAGTCTAGAAATGCAATTGAAGTGAATTCTATTTAGTAAATTTGTGTTTTTTATTTAGGTTTCGGATTTGCTGATTTGCTGATATTTTTATTGTTTGGATATTTTCTGATATTTTTATTGTTTGGATATGAAAATATAGACCAATTGATGAGCTTCCTAGATGTCCTCGGCTATTTGAAGGTGGAGAATTTGTTGAATGGGAAAATTGGGCGCGTAATGAGCTTATGGCTAGTGGATGTCATTTACTTGGAAAGTTCTCTAATCTTCAGGTACTTGTCGTCAATTAAGGAAAATTAGTTTCAGATTGCTTGCTGCTTTGTTTTCTTCTTGATTTTTAATTGGGTAATTACAAAAACCACCTTGATGTTTGGAATAAATGACACTTTAGTCAGAATCATCTAGTTTAGTTCTTATTTTTTTTTAAAAAAAAATTATATCATGATTTAGGGTCTAAAGTGTTCTATTATTTAGTGATGTTGGGACTAAGAGTGTATTTGGTTTAAATAGAAATTTTGTGCAATTCCGATATTTAAAATTTGTGGAATTACTCAGGACTAAACTAAATTCTAAATAGTTAGAATATCAAATGAATTCTATAATTTTAAGCTATATTTTGTATAAGATTATAATGCCCCTTTTAATCATTTTTATTTCCTAATATGCTCTTATCATGTAGCATTAGTTTAAAAGAATATTTTTGGCCAAATGGCACATTATTTTGAATCTAAATTTATACCAAATATAATATAACAAAATATGGAATTCATTCAAAATAAATTTAATAAAATATTCATTTAAACCAAATATACTGCATTAATAAAAATTCATTTTCAATTGCATTCTGTTTAGAATTTGTTTAGAAATAAAATGAATTCCTTAGTGAAATTGAACCAAACACTATGTAAAATGAAAGTAATTATGGGACACAATGTGTTTGTATAATTAAAACATTAGGAAATAAAAGTTTGTGTAAAGTTATTGATAAACCAAAGGGATTAAATTTGTTCATTTTAGAATAGCATCGACTTATGTGTTTTTGAAGTCAAACAACAGATTTTTTTGTAATTAACTCATTTTAATAATTGGTATATTTTTATAATTTCTTTTTTTATTGTTTTTGTAGTTTATAGTTTTTTCTAAGCTGTTGGTGATGAAGATAAAAGACTTGCAATTTGAAGGAAGCGTGTTTTTGATATATGGAATTAGAACCATTTCATGGTGGCTAGCTAGGATTTTACTTGTTCAACAGAGAATTTTGGATGAGCTATCTTCCTCTTTGTTTGATCTACTACAAGTGTATATGGGTGAAACTTTACAACATTTTGGCACTTTAGAGAAAGTGACAAGTTATTGGGGAACAAAGTTGCTTGATGAAGATGCTTCTTGCATTGTCTCAGTGGTCAATTTAGAAGCTGGTGTAATTGAATATACCTATGGACGTGTTGATTCATGCAGGTACTTATTATTAACTTAGTTTTTGAACCTAAGTAGCTTTCTTAAAGGGATCTCAGCAGTGAAATTGAACACTTGCTAGAGAATTAATGGTTGGGACTAGGGATCTTCTTTCAATCTGTAGATTATTGTAGTTTCTTTTTTTTACTTTATTTCTACCATCAGGGTTTTGTGAGTGATTTAATTCTTTTTCTTTTCTAAAACATTCCAATATTTGCAATTGGCAACGTAAGAGGTTTCTAACAGAGAAAAAAAGATTTCTTGCAAGGTTAAATTTTTGTCTCTGGAATCTCTGTCTCTTCTGTGAATTGTTAGGAAACCATTTTCCAATTGATGTGTATGACTGATGGCTTGTATATGTTGTTTGCAAAGCGAATTACCTTCTTGGTTCTCAGTCATCTACTAGTTGCTAAATGCAGTCATCTTTCTTTGTTTTAATTTTTTTTATTTAAATTATTTTGTTTTGTGGGTCAGACAGCACTTTGGATCAGCTGAATTTTCAGCTGGGCTTCAACTTTCTGTTACTGGGGTTCTTGGCTATCGTACAGTGCATCAGGTTACTATTCTTCAGATTATTGTACATAAATCCCTAAGGAATTCCATATTTAGCTTAGGAATCACTATTGGTGCAGGCAGTGCCAAAAGCGCAAATAGTGCTTCTTGTCAACAGAAGCTCGTCAAATGAAGGTGTTAATGTTTCCTGCTCCTCAGTAAGTCCTGGCTTGCAAACACATGATTCCACAACTAACAAGGACACTTCACTGCTGCAACAACAACATGAAACCTCGGACATACTTATGACACCAAAATTGCTAGAGAATGGTAATGAATCTCGAGTTACTGCACAAGGGAATGAAAATGGTAGTCCTGGTGTTGTTGCTGCTTTAACAGCAATTCAGCAGGCAGTGGTTCTGGCACAGTGCCTTTTGATTGAAAAGAGCACACGGCATGATGAGTTGCAAAGTAAGCTTACTCTGACGTTTTGAGTTTGGGTTCATACTTCATCCCATGTTAATTGTTGTTAAAGGAATAAGAAAATTCTTACTTGGTTTAGTTAATGAGACTTTTTTATATTTTTCAAAGTAGAATTGCAACTAAGATTATATTAGAGATAAGCAGACAAAAATTTTATTGAAAATTGAAAAATCATATCGTTCTCTTGCGGATGTAGGCTGAGAGAAGTTGATGGTTGTATACCTGCGCATATAGGCTTTCTGACCTTATTCTTTTAGTTGGATGCAATAATATTGCAAAAACTTTAGTATTTTTTCCACACATGATTTGTCTTGCTTGTTTCATGTTTTAGGTTTATATTGATCCACTATGGTTTTCGTTTTTGGAGCTTTGCATGGAAGAGGTTTTAAGGGTTTTCAAGCTCCTTACATAGGTTTTGGTCTAAGAGCCTGAGGTTCAATTAGATGCAGAAAATGTTAGTTTTTTTGGACTGCTCTGTAATTAATATATGATAATTTGGCTGTTGAATATGGTTGAGTGATTCTTTGGTGATTTACATCATTTTTCTCTTTCGGTTTCAGGATGGGATATGGCTCCATTCATAGAGACAATTGATTCCCAGTCGTCGTCATTGTTTATTGTAAGTGTGAAGCCACTTCATTATGGGTCTGTAACTAAAAATGATGCTGGAGATATTCTAGTTTTTCCAACTTTTAAATTTAATAAAAACATCAACAAATTTGGATCTCATATGATTTTTTTTAAATATTTTCATCGGATGATTATTATATATAATTAAGCTCTATTAATATTCTAATAGTTCAAGAAGGCACATCTTTTATGATGTTATGGCATTCGAAACCATCAGTCATTTGTATCTGCAATATGATTGTGGATTGACAATATTTAATATACCTGTTGCCTCTTAATCTTTTAAACATTGAAGCTTTGATTTTTTTTACTTCACAGTTAGTTTAATGGAAACGATTAACAATTATTTAATGTCTTCTTGTGCTTTTATCAGATTTTTCTTGATTGCTATGTGATCTTTTGTTTTTTTTTTCAGATACAATGTTTTTGCAACTTCTTGCGAATCCGTTGGGAGTCAACTCGTAGCCGTACAAAGGAGCGTGCTTTAGAGATGATGGAAAATTTGGTGTGCATGACATCTTCCTTTATGAATGGCTGCTTTCCTCTCAATTATTATGTTGTTTCATCTGCACACTGTGCCTTTGCTGATTACCTTAATTATGCAATTATTTTAATTGCCTGTGTTTTTGAGTTATTTCTGTTTCTCACTGACCTCCTTGTCTGTTCCTCCACTTCAACTTGCTTTGCTGGGATAGTTGTTGGTTGATAGTGCTTTATATTGATATTATTTGTGTTGCATCAGGTGGAGTCTGTTCATAAGCCGTCACCTGGAGTGACAAAAAGGATTCCTTTCTCATATGTGGCTTATCTTCCTGCTACTCCAGCTCTACAGAAGTAAGACCATTTTTTCTTTCTCAATGACTTTTTATCTTCTGCTGTTCATAAGATACATTATGTTCTCGCAGTAAAGCATGCAATTAATTTTTTTTTTTTTTAAAATTCTGTCTTTATGCTTCAGGGAATATGGAGAACTCTTAGTGAGTTGTGGTTTGATAGGGGAGGCGCTTAAAGTCTTTGAGGGTTTAGAGTTGTGGAACAATTTGATATACTGCAATCGGTATAGTGGCTCTTGATGTCCATTGTCTGCATAAACTAGTTTACGCTGTCTTTTCTTTCTTTTTTTTTTTTTAATGTTCTGTAGTTATATACATACATTTTAATTTGAATCTATTGGAGTCTTATGCGGTATTACATTAAAAACAGCTTACTGGGGAAAAAAGCAGCAGCTGTTGAACTCATCAAGAAACGACTATCTGAAACACCCAATGACCCAAGTTTATGGTATGTTCATATTGCTCTCTCCTTTTCTTCATTTTTAAAATTTTCCTTTTCTTTTATCTCCAGTTTGTTTTCTTGTTTCTGTTTGATATGCCAGCTAAGTAATATGAGCAGAAAAATTTTAAAAAATTATGTTGTTGAAAACTTCTAATCTCTTTTACATATACTTAGGTGGGGCTGTGTTTTTAGTAAGACTGATATGGCATGCAAGTTTGAAAATGGCTTTTCTATTTTAAGAATTCTGTAATACAAGATTTATAATCCATATTTAATGCACGAGAAATTGTAAAAGACTGGATGCTGACAATAAACCATCTAGGTGTTATAGCATGAAAAGTTGGATTCCACTTAATGGTTGTGTTCTGGGCTCTGGAGTTGTCCTAAGATAACACTTTTTTAACCAAGTAAATCTTACTTTTCAAAGCACCATCCTTTATGAATTGTGAAAATTCACATCTGTGATCACGATAGAGAAGTAAGAAAAAAATTACTATAAATGAATTTTTTGATACCTTTGGAAGGAAGGACTAACAGTTTAGGCAACTCCCATAGTTACTGTATAATGCTTCTCTGTCTCATAAAATCATTTGATGGCTTGAGTCCTATTTATGCTTTCAGTGTGTGCCATGTTTACCCAGCAAAGCTGCGTGCGAGTGAGATTTTTTTAAATCTCATAAAATTTTATCATATTAAGAGCAGGATGAAAAGAAGAGTTGAATAAAATCAGCTCTCTCTCTCTCTCTCTGATAATATTTAGATACCCATTTGACATGTTGAAAATATTTTCTCTAGGTGTTCATTAGGCGACGTTACAAATAATGATAGCTGCTATGAAAAAGCCCTTGAAGTTTCAAACGATAAATCTGCACGAGCAAAGGTAATTTTCAGTAATTTCAAACAGCCACCCTCATGCTTTTAGGTTAATATTTTATTGAACTTTCACTTTCTGTATGACAGAGATCTCTTGCTCGTAGTGCATATAATAGAGGAGATTATGAAACTTCTAAAATCCTTTGGTATGTTACTGATTTTGCTACTGCTGTTTCTGCTATGAAGTGTATTCATTATCTTTGTAGTTGGTAATTCATTTTGGGAACGAAGGATAACTTTTAGCTACTTTACAGGGAATCTGCTATGGCCTTGAATTCTTTATATCCAGATGGTTGGTTTGCTCTCGGATCTGCTGCCTTGAAGGTAACCCATACTTTTCTTGATTTATTTATCTGGTTTTTTTAATGCCATTGTGTACTATGGAACTTTGAAAAATGGTGCTAGATCTTTCTATTGAATTTCTTAACTTACTAATGAAAAAATAATGATACAGGCTAGGGACATTGACAAGGCTTTGGATGGATTTACTCGAGCTGTTCAACTTGATCCTGAAAATGGAGAGGCTTGGAATAATATTGCTTGTCTGTATGTCAATTCTTCTTTTTTTCATTTTTCTTCTCCCTTTCTTCCTCTCTCTTTTCATTATTCGTCCTAGGACCCCACTCTGGTGGGGCCCTAACTTCGTAAGGTGCTCCTCCCTTTATTGCCTTGCTGCCTTCTGAAAGGGGGGAACTGGGGAAGGAAACCATGACTTGCACCTCATACAATGTAACAGTTAGGGCTTGGGATTTTTGGTAAAAATCGTTTTAGATTAGTATTTGTTTTTCACTTGATAGTTATTATCAAGGCAGTTTAATGTTAATCTACAATTTTTTTTTGGTTTCTGTGTGCAATGTTAATTACAATTTGTCAATAACCCAGGCATATGGTCAAGAAGAGGAACAACGAGGCTTTCATCTCATTCAAGGAAGCCCTCAAGCTCAAGTACGTATTCTACCTTGATAAATACTTATTTTTTTGGTTTAAGTGGTATAACATGCATGGGGCATAAGTGCAAGACTTGTAGATTATTCCTCTTCCTGTTACAAAAGTTGACATAGCCTTTTTCCAGACGAGACAGCTGGCAGTTGTGGGAAAACTACAGTCATGTTGCCATGGATGTGGGCAACGTTCGTCAGGTACTCATGCATGCACTTTGGTCCTTTTGCATCTTCATAATAGCTCTTGAAAATTTATTATTTATGAAAATAATAGGTATTATTCAGGCATCCACATGAATGAAAATCAAGGTTTTCAAACCTGGCCCAGCCTTCGACTTGGAAACATCAGATGGTCAAGGTTCAGAAGTCCAACTGGGATTGAACCAAGGTTCAACCAGATTTAAATTAAATATGATTTTTTTTCTAAATTAACTTAAATCCATATACTACCAGTATTCATCAGGTTTACAGTTTGAGACTGGCACTTATTTTGTGCTATTGCATAAACAACGTGACTAGACATTTCTTCTCTAAATGTCATGCATAATTTTTTATGAACTTGTGGAGTAAATTTGGCTTTCCATTCTGATACTCTGGTGCTGATACCCTTGCATGCTGGAAATGGATCCATCTAATAATTTAAAGTCATTTGTGGAGGATCAATAAAATTCTTCTTCTCTGAAGGATCTGGGGATGCCTGGGCTGAATAGCATATAGATGTGGAAATCTTTAACATTTTTTTTTTGGTTTATGATCTTTTACGTATTCTGTGTGGTTGTTACATGAAGTGCACACAAGATACCAATCATTTAAAAATTCCATGGTTTCTTATGGAAAGAAAGTAGAGGACAGACATTAGTTGCAGAAACTTTTAATACTTTTTTATTATGGATAGGCTCTGGAAGCTATACAGATGGTTTTGAATATAACCAGTTGTAAAAAAGTTGATGCTGAATTATTGGAGAGAATTATGCTAGAAATAGAAGGAAGAGTTCCAAAGAGACATTCTGCATGCCTTCCAGTGTCCAGTGACTGCAGTTCTACCAATGAAACTTGTTTTGGCAACTCAAATGATTCAGAAGTAGAAGCTGGATTGTCTCGGGAAACTGAGCAGTTAGTGGAGTTGCTTGGTAGAACACTTCAGCAGGTTTGCAAATTTGTTTTTGTTATAAGTTTGATTATAAATTTTACCTCCGCCATGTGTTGATGCACAAAAGTCATGATGATAGATTTGCTGTCTTATTGTCACTCTTAGGTTAGTTATGAGACTTGGCCACTTAGGTTTATTGCTCCCATTGGTCACTCCATAACCAAATCAGGCAATCTATTATATCATAGTTAGGCTATAAGCTTAGCATGTGCATTAAGCTACTCAGAAATTTCGGGAAAATTTCAGCTTCAACGAGCTTATCATGCCAATTTTAGTTATTTTATATATGCAAATTATATCTATCCTTTCATACTATTTGATTGAAATGTCTTTGTTTGCATTGCAGATAATTAAAAGTGATAGCAGAGCAGATATATGGGGTTTATATGCAAGATGGCACAAGATTAAGGGAGATCTTACAATGTGCTCTGAAGCACTCTTGAAACAAGTTAGATCATATCAGGTATCTGTGGTTAACCTGCAACATCTCACATTCTGGCATTCTTACTCCACAGGAACATTTTTATTGTGATGGGGATTTTTTTTTTATTATTTTGCCTTCTTTTTTAGTTGTATACTTTTGGGCTGGCTGTATATGTGATGAAAGCATGACTTTTGTTCCTAGCAATAGAGATGTTAAGTCAGCATCCATCATTAACATTAATATTGCCAAGGTGATCTACTAGATTTAAAATGCAGATGTTACCATTAGTTATTCAGGAATTAATACAACAAAAATGTGACAAAAATAGCAGTTTTGTTGTCTTTCATATGCCTTGATCATAGTGTAAATGAAATGTATCTCACTAGCTTGAGGACAGAGAGTCATAATGTCTACAGAAAACAATTTAAAGTTTCTATGACAGGTGCTGCAGTCTCTTGGTCATGCTTTATGGCAAGGTATATGAAAATGTGGATCAGGCAGTTGCTTGTGCTGCTATCTTCCTTTTCTGATACGATTCAGTTTTTTCTTCTTTTTTTTTTTCCTGCAAATTATACTCTCCTTTATGTACGTTCCATTATTTTGTGTGACTGTTGCAGTTATACTAAATGCACCTTGGAATGGAATATAATTGAGCTTGGCATATCATCTATTGTTCAAGTTTTGCCAAGTGGCCATTCCCAATTCCATTCACCACTGTCTTTTGGTGCAGAGAGGATGGGACAGTCCCAGCCATACTTGCTCTTCCTCCTTTCTTCTCATCCAATCCGAAGTTTCTCAAAATAAATATCCATCTTTTTACGTCATAGAAAATTTGAAACTTGTGAAACACTTTTTATGCAAGTAGCATGGAAACGGAAATACATAAATGGGGAAATGACAGTTTTTAGAAAAATAAGAAACGGAAACTTGGGGAAACGTGTAAATACTAAAAATATAAGGACATATAAATAAATATTAAAAATATAAAAATATATATAAATATTAAAAAAATTATTTATTACTATAGATTAATAGTATAATTATAAATTATTTTATTTAGTTAAAAAATATAGAATTTTTTTAATGTATTTTCATTATTGTTTAGGAAAAAACTGAAGAAGAGTATTTTTCAAGTTGGAAATGGCCCAGAAACGTTTCTGAGGCGTTTCCTGAAGTTTCCGAAATGTGGCAACGCCTACTTGTTGAAGTTTCCCTGCATCTTAGCTTTATCTAAAGTAAAGCCATTCAGTGGGAGATAGGAATGAGAAATAAGCTTTCTTTACAAGGAAGCAAGGCAACCCATGTAGTAACCAAGTTTTTCTTGTTGACATAGATAAAGCTCCAAGGATTGCCCTCTCTTTTTCTCACTTCTTGAACCACAGTGCCTTCATCTGTCTAAGCTATTACGTCTTTGCTTTGTGTGTTGGAGTTGCAGTTTTCTGGATTATATGAAAGGTTCAGGGCTCGGATCTGAGGACTTGTTTAATTGTTTGGAAGGAAATAAAATTTAGGATACTAGGTGTCAAAGTGAGTTCTATGTCCTGCAGCATTTTGTGTAATTTGCTCAAACTGGTTTTTGATTGAGCTTAGTTCCTCTATACTGCTTTTTTTACCACCTTTTAGAGTTCATGTTACCAGAGTTTTCTAGAGCAATAGCACTCGTTCAATTTACTGGTTCCAAATTTAACTGATATATAATTTTGTGTGCTTTATTTACTAGTTTAATTCAATATGTATACATACCATGTACAGATTACTGAAACCCTTTTTCTTTTTTTAGTTCAGAAGGCTTTCACGGTAATTTATTGGTTTTATTGTATGATTCTTGCTACTCTCTCCCTCTCAGGGATCTGATTTGTGGAAAGATAGAGATCGATTTAAAAAGTTTGCTCATGCCTCATTGGAACTATGTAAGGTTTATATGGAAATATCTTCCTCCACTGGTAGCCGTCGTGAACTCTTTGCTGCTGAGATGCACCTGAGAAACATAGTTAAACAGGCAAGGCTTTTACTTTGTATTTTATAATCTCAAGACAAATTTATTTAAAATGATTAATTTTGGATATTCTTCACTAGTTGAGTGTAAACTTTTTAGTTCAATTTTCACGTCATTGTCATCTATTTTACATGCTAATGTTAATTGAATTCTCAGGCTGAGAGCTTTTCAAACACAGAAGAGTTCAAGGATCTGCAATCTTGTCTTGATGAAGTGAA
The DNA here is from genome assembly GCA_949673435.1 of Macaranga tanarius. Classification (NCBI taxonomy): domain Eukaryota; kingdom Viridiplantae; phylum Streptophyta; class Magnoliopsida; order Malpighiales; family Euphorbiaceae; genus Macaranga; species Macaranga tanarius. The sequence goes on along the minus strand of CATIWO010151758.1, from coordinate 8,794 downwards.
GATGAAACTTCAATCTGCTTCATAGCCAGCCAACTTAAGAAACTCCAAAAGATGTCCTTGGCTGTGCCTCTTTACATATGACAGGTAATGCATCATACATGTATTTTTATAGGGCATGAGTATCTATATTATTGTCTTATTTCATTTTTAATCATTTTGATCCATTGATATGGCTTCGTTTCATATTTTTGGGGAAAAATGTTACATGTTTAGAAGCTTGAGTATCTATATTATTGTCTTATTTCATTTTTAATCATTTTGATCCATTGATATGGCTTCGTTTCATATTTTTGGGGAAAATGTTACATGTTTAGAAGCTTGCTTAGTTACATATTGATATGGCTTATTTTCATCTGATGTTTAGAAGCTTGCTTAATTACCCTGTTAAATCAGTTATAGATGTGAACAGCCAATATTTTGTTTATACATATGCTCAATTTAATTTTATTTTCAGGTAAATGCTGAAGTCAGCTGACATATAACCACAAGGGTGCAACCCTCTGGAGATTTGTACCTTTTCACAGATAGTTTTATCCTTTGGACCCCCCTTAAAGGTTAGGATTTTATCTCCCTCCTTGGCTGATCATGTAATTTAATCAATATTCAATATTTGAATTATCCTAGTGTCACGACCCGAACCCAAAGCATGTGACCGGTACTAGGGAATGGGAAAACTATGTGCTTCCAAAACCTGTAGTAAGCCTTAATAAAAATTTTAACAAAATTTCGGCAGAGTTTCTCCTTTCATCAAATATGCATCACAAGACTAATATTTAGGATCATAATATTATGATAACAAGCTACTGCGGTGTCTAGAGTACAAATATATAATACATATAATGTCAATAAAACCTATATAATATAGCCGGGGAAGAATGAGACCAGCGTAGCAGAGATTGTCTAATATTTGACTGAAGAAGTCCTGAAAAAATATTTTGAGATGAGTCATACCTCACTGAGTGAATTAATATTATAAAATGTACGTTAAAATTTAAATTTTATTGTTTATAAATATTAATTTTATTAAATGATTAAATACTTAAAATTCTTCTTTATAAAATATCTTTTTAAAATCCATAAATCTCTTTATACCAAATCCCTTGATCAAAAATCAATATTTTGAAAATATCTTTATTGGAAATCATGGCAGAATCTTAAACTTTAAATCTAGCAATTGATGTCTCGAGAGAACAAGATCAACCGAGTTACATCATAACTCTGGCCCGAGAGAACAAGTTCCACCGAACCCAATCCACATACTGTTCGAGAGAACAAGCTCCACCGAGCCTAACTTATAACATTGCCCGAGAGATCAAGTTCCACCGAGCCTAAACCAAAACATAACATATCCAAAATTTTACCAGTGCGCACATGGTCCTGGTGACACCCACCAGGTAGCTCGTTCTACTATTTTCTCCAAAACATTTATATAATAACATAATGATTCTAAAAACAATTTATATAAAATGTTCTAGTAATCAAACTTTTTAAATCACCATGTTTATATATCTCCTGCCTGCTATCCAAGATGTACAAATGATAATATTTTCATCATCAAAATAATAAATAAATAAACAAATATTATAGAATAGGATATAATATTTCATCAAATTTAAATACTTCGATTATGCATGAAAAACCTAATAATACATTTCATAATATTAACTCACAAGTAGAGCGCGTTGGGCGACGTGTCCTTGTCTGCCTAGTATCCGTAGCTCCAGCTCCAAAACTCTCTAGAATAGCAAATACATATTTAATATATAATTATCAATTAAATTCCTAATAATACTTAAGAATTCTAGAAAAATTACTAAAAATCAAGAAATTATCCAAATTGACGTGTGAATGCTTAATTATTTATGAGATTCGGGACTATGAAATTAGTTTCGGCGAATTAAATGAATTTAAATAAGAATAAGATAATTTTTCACCGAAACCATTCCGGAAATTTTATCTCATAAATCATAAGAAATTTGGCTTTGCTCCAGTTACGGAAATTAACCCTCACAATTTATACTATTTAATAAAAATACAAACAAAATTTCAGAAGTTCGTCACAATATTCATCATCACAGCCGGCGAGTGGGGCCGCCGGAGTTCTACCATTTTTACATGATCCAATTATATTAGCATGCTCACAATATTATGGAGAAGCCAAATATATGCTTAAATACAAAATTTAACGGTCAGATTTTTAGATCGGGCTAGAAATAGAAATTTACCGTTAAAAATTCCGATAAATTCAAAACAACAATATCCGGTCGCGTGGTTGGTATCAAATAACTCCTGACGACGAGAGAAACTCGCTGGTGGTGGTGGTGTTGCCTAACAGTCGCCGGAAAAAGAGATCCACCGCCGGAAGTGGACTGTCGATACTTCAGAGGCTTGCCGGCGCAAATCCAAACCTTTTCAGACGAAACCAAAAATACTAGCGTGTAGGGGATGATGAAAAGTATCTGTGGTTCAAATTTCTTGGTGATCGGAGGTGGTTTGGCCGGTGAACGGAGAGAGAAAAATCGTTGGGTGCTACAGTGACAATTTTAGAGGAGTTCAAGGACCTATCCGAAATTCTGTAACTGGTCTCTATATAGACAAGGAGACTGGCGAATGATCACTCTGATACCTGCATTTTTGACAAAAATTCATATCAGTCATTCCTCTTTACTTACAAAAAATCCCAACAATTAAATGAGTTAACCCAAAAACCACATATAATTACTAACAATTAAATGAATTAACTCCAAAACTGCATATAATTACTAACAATTAAATGAGTTAAATCCCAATCTGATATAATATATATATATATATAACAACATCAATAATAACAAGAATAATAATAAAAATTCAGGTTATTACACCTGGTGTATCTATTTCTGGTACACCGTTATATTTTGGATATTCTTATAAATGAAGTTCTTTCTTATTCAACATGTGTGTATTTAACTGGGGTCAGATGATATGTCATTCAGACATGCACTTCGTCTTTCCTTTTGTAAATTGGTATTTTGGTAGGAAGTAGTTCTTATGCCTTCAGTTAATGCAGTTGGAGCTTAATTCTCGCCGTCATTGGTTTTATTTTGTTGCTTCAGGTTCTAATTTTACTTGCTAGCAAAAATGGTAGAGAGAGCAACTCCTGAATACTCATTGGAGGGTATCAATACAATGAGTTTTGGGGCCAAGTTCAGATATTTATGTTGGTTGCTATTTTAACACAACTGCACATATTCCTGCTGCAATAACATCCTACCAATGGAATCATGTTTTCTGTTAAAATTCAACTACTTGTGTCTCAGCCGGAGGGATGCTGCTAGTGATCTTTTTACTTTTAGCCTCATGGTTAAAAAGAGCAGATGATCTGCACAAGTAAAACTAATGCTGCTGGTAATCTTTTTGTTTGTAGCCTCACGGTTGAAAAGATCAGATGATCTGCAAGTAAAATAAATTCTGCTCATCTTCTCAAAAGTGAGGTTTGTGTCTTGCTTCCCGTACTGTGAACATGTGTATGGATGAACGATGACGTTACTTAGCTCGATGTGGTTTTCATTAAACTGAAGTAGCAGTTTTCTCATTCTTTTTTTAAAACATTTTAGAATTAATCATTCTTTCATTCCAATGGTAAGATTAAATTATTTCAAAAGTAGATAGCAAGTACAAAATATCAAACCTAATGATAATTTCAAGTTCACTGCGTGAGCAACAATTCACTTGTATTTAGGGTTGAGCAAAAATAACAGAAAATTGAATTACTGAATCGAACTGACTGGTTTGGTTTGATTTAATCTGTAAATTATTTTTTTTTGTTTTAATTTTTTAAAATAGAATTATATTGGTTTTATTCGGTTTTAATTGTTAAAAATACAATTAAACTGAACTGAATTAGATTCCTAAAATATTGTTAATTTATATGAATATTCATGGTTTGATTTGATCATATTAATACTAATACTTCAAATTAGATTAATAATATTAGTTTTTAGGTAATTAAAACTCGTAACCGAATCATGTAAGGTTGAAAAATATTCAAATCGAAGTTATTTAAATGTACTTTAGATAATTAGGTATAAAAAATAACAACAATAAAGTTCGAATTTTTCAAAAGTTTAAAAAAGGTCCAAACCAATTGAATCAAACCATGCTGAACTGAATGTTTTTAGTTTGGTTTGGTTACTTTTGATATTTTTAAATTGATTCCGTTTTGTATATTTTTACTGAATTGATATTTTTACCCTTGCTTGTATTTAAGCTTACCTTCACTATAACCAAACAAACCTGGAATACAAATTAGTTTGTTGAATATTATGACTAATATTAAATCTAGGATTAATCGGAAAAGGGGGCCTTCTATGATACCTTGAAGGTATAGATACCTTTAGTTTTTTAACCATTGAATTAAATTATAAAATATAAACCATTGGATTAAAATTATAAAAACAACTTACAACCGGTAGAAAACGTTATCTTTGTAATGGAGAATAACTTTTATAAAGGGTTTTTTTTTACTTAAACGCCTCAAACCCTTTCTTTCTAACAAATCAATTTTAAACTTGCCCATCACAAGCTATTATGCTCTTTTTCAAGAAATCAACCTTTCTCTTTTTTTTTTTTTTTTTGAGAATAACCTTTATCTTCTTATTCTCTTCATCATCAATTTATTTCTTTCTTTATCTCTCTGCTTTTCATTTGGATACCTTTTTTTCCTTTTTGGGTGCTCAGTACTGCTAATTGAAGAAAAAAAAGTGGTTTATTAATTTTTCATAGTTGATTGTAGCAACAATACTAATACCCAAGTCCTTCACTTTCAGTATCAATCACCACTTACTAATAGTTCATTTTCTTCTTTATTTGTGGACTAATCAATGTTAAATATAATGAATCTCATATAGAAAATACATTCACTACCTTCATTTAGTGATTCATCACAAAATATTACATATAATGATTCTCCTAAAACTATCGATTGTGGTTGACAATAAAATAATATATGGTTGACCATAAAATGATACATGTTAACCACACTGATATGAATTGACCATAAACTATCAAATAAAAATACAGGTTAACCTAATTATATTAATAGATAAATTTTTTATTTCATCTTCTGTTTGAATCACACAAGAAACCGTGTGCTGCATAACTTAACAAAGTGATATGAATCTTTCAATTTTTTTTGGGTTAGGGCTTCTAGTTGATGAAATTTTCACTGACTTTTAAAAAGTTTGGAAAGTGTTTAAAAAAATAACACAATTAAAAAACAACGTTAAAACCTTTTAAAAAAAACAACGTTAAAAAGATTACCGGCTAACCTATTATAACAGGTAACCTTTTTTTATTTTTATTTTTATTTTTAACGGTAGCAATACCTTTAAGGTATTACAGAAAAATCCATCGGAAAAGATATATAATCTTTAGTGATTTTTGAAATTTAATTATATCATTTTAATTAATTCATGATCTTTCATAGCTTATGTAAAAGTTGCCGAACATATTAAAAACATCAATTATAAATTGCTTTTGATTTAAAGAAAACCGTGGGATTATTCCTCTTCTTATTCCAAAAGAAAACGTGCAACTAGCAATGGTCTCAAGGAAAATGATCATTTTCTCCTTAGACAGTGCAGAAGGGAATTATTAAATCCCAAGTGATGTAAAGAAACATTATACATAAACAATGAAAATATTTTAGTTGCAAAGATATGATTCTTCTTTCTTCCTGGGCATGAGAAGGTCCACACATGAAATTGGAATAGATTTCACTAATCAATCCCATGCATCTTCCTCATCATAAGCACAAATTCATACACCTTTTCTGGGTCAGGAATGATTTTGGCAACACTCTCTCTTTTCACGCACCTCTTTATCCAAGCAGCAAATTTAGGGCACTCAGCATCAACAGTGAAGTCTGCCAATTTCTCAACAGCCAAAAACCAACAGGTCAAAGGGATTGCTATCACATCAACAAACCCAAAACTTTCCCCTCCAAAGAAATCTTTTTCTCCAAGGGCTCCTTCCAACACCTTCAATATCTCTACGAAGTTCTTCTTTGCTGCCTGTGCGGCCTCTCCTTTGCTCTTCCAAATTTCACCAACTGCATCAAATACCTGTCCGATGAACATTCTTGCATGAACAAGTTATCGTATTGGGAAGTCGGTGTCAGTTCTTTGTTTTCTTTTGTTTGTTTGTTTTTCTTCCTCTAATTAAGTATTAGAGAGCCACAGGGTTGTGCTTCAAATGTAGAATAAAATTTGTGTCTATTACGAATAAATAACTTATAGTAGGAATTATTGACATGTATTTTTCACACATTTAAAATGGTTTAGGAAGATTTTTACCTACACCTAAAATATTGCACCTAATCATCGTATAAGTAAGAATTTTCCAATAAGTTGTGGTAGGAAAAGTTGATAAGATGGATATAATTGCAGTTAATGTTAATAATATATGTATGAAGAATAGCTAAAGTTGAAAATTAATTTCCATTTGTTGGTATTAATGAATAAATAAATGGTGCTAAAAAAGAAAACAAACCTTTTTGTCAATATAATCAGCCCAGAAGCGGGCTTGAGCACGTCCATAAGCACAAGGTGGGAGCAATGCAGGTGAAGGCCATGTCTCATCAATATACTCAACAATCACAGTAGATTCAGCCAATGGTTTCTCATTATGAAAGAAGACTGGTACCTTTCGGTAAATTGGGTTTGATTTTAGCAGCAGATCACTCTTCCCACCAAATAAATCCTCCTCTCTAGCCTCGTACTTCACCCCCTTCTCATTCAACGCAATTTTGACCCTCATGCAGAATGGGCTAACCCAGAAGTCAAGAATAGCTACTTCTGCCTTTGACATTCTTTAAGTGATATTGTTAACACTTCCCCAAATTCTTTGTGTTCCCTTTTTGTGTTTGGTGGTGCCAAATTGATGAAGCTATAGCAATTTATATAGGAAATATGCCCTAACGTTAACTAGTGGGTGATAGTCTCAAAGTTTGTTTCAATCAAGTCTTCTTGTTTTGTTCCCCAATGAGAGCCTAAAACCGCCTTGTGATTATCATTGCCTCGTAGCAAAGATTAATCTGTTACAATGTGATGGATAGAATATTTGTATAGCAGCACTACATACGCTCACTAACAAGCAACTTTGTCTTCATTTATATGGTGTTTTGGGAGCCTTAGGACAACATCACCGCATAAGCTAGCACAAGGTGTTTATGTTTTTAGAAAAAAATATTTCAGTTCTATAAGTTTTTGGATTTTTAATTAAAGTTTCTAGAAGAATTTTTACAATCAAATCGCATATTAAAACAAATTTCGTTAGTCCTATTTATCATTAAAGTATTTCAATCAGTCCTATTTATCAAATCGCATATCATTAAAGAATTTTTACATTTCAGTCTTTAACACTAAAAAAATTACAATTTTGACCATTTGCTTAAATAATTATATTTATAAATTTTTTTACTTATAATTTAATTTATATTTAAAATTTTATGAAACCATATAAATTATCAAGATTATATTTGAAAAAAATAAAAGTAACAAATTATCTTAAATTTAATATCAAAAAATTATTAACTACAGAAATATGTTCACTTAATTAATTGTCCCTATATATGTTATAAAAATACTTGAATCTAGATAAATATTTTATATAATTATTTTTTATTCAAATTTAATTGAGTTTATCAAATACTTGAAATTTAATCCAAATTATAACATATATGAAACTAATTGAGTTTACCCAAATACAAAGAAATACTTGTTCTTTTAAGATATATTTGTTAAAATCATATATTTAAAAAATAATTAAAAATTTACTTAGTTTTATTTGTTATTATAAAACATAACTAATAATTTAAGAAATAATGTCAGTTTTATTAATTTTTTATTTCCATAATATAGTATATATATTGATAGATTATATAGTTATTTTAAAAATAAAAAAAGTTATAAGTAAAAATAGATAAATATTATTATTAATTAAAATGTCAAAAATATAATATTTTTGTGAATTTAGGACTAAATTGTAAAAAAATTCAAGGATTATTGTAACTTATCGAAAGATTAACGAAAAGTCTTTAAAAGTTATAGGATTTAATTGTAAAAATATTTTATTTTAAAATTTTATGATAAAATTGATAAAATTTTTAGAACAAAAAAATTATCATCACATATTTTTATAGATATATATATATACACACACCGTACTTTTATAAAGAAATAATTAATCATAAAAATATTTCGAAACTAAAGGTGGTGGAAGTTACGGAAACTGCTTCAAAATACTATGTATCTTTTTTTTTTTTTTTTTTTATTTCAAACGGTTAAAGCTAATTTATTCACCCCTCATTTAATCTGAATATTAATGGATAGGATAATGAGGAAATCAGAAACTTAGGTCTTGCTTGGTTAGTAGTAATGAAATGGAATGTAATGAGTAAAGTAATGGAATTGAGAAAGTAATGGAATGAAATGTATTTATCATTCCATTACCATATTTAGTTACATGAGCTTTAAAACAAATGTAATGTAATGAGTATTACATTCTTATGCTTAGTTATACTAATTTTATGTAATGTAATGTAATGATTTTTTTAAAAAATTTTATCTTCAACTTTTAAATTTATAATTTATCTATTATTAATATAATATAATAATATAATATAATAATATCAATACCTAATATTAAAAATTTAAATTTAAATTATTAAATAATTTTTCAATAAAAATAATTAAAATTTACTCAAATAATTTTTAATTATTAATCATTGTAAAAATAAATGTATTTTCATTAC